>OX940911.1:14368943-14528943 GCA_954871355.1 Cabera pusaria
AGTTTTATTTATATATATCGATGTGTGCACACAAACAATATTCTAAAAACATAAAAACCCTGTTTTATTCTAAAACTTACATGTGTCGGGACCTTTTTCTTTAAGTTCTTCCTATAAGCTATCTTGCGGTGATCTTCGGCTGGGTCGAACAACGGAACTGTTCTTAACAGCTTCAAAATATTCTTAAAGTACTCACCTACACTCTGAAATCAATAGTACTATCAAGAAAACCATCAAAAGTCATGGTCTCATCAGGTGGTAAGAGCATAACTGTATCGATGTTCCGCCTGACTAGCTACCAAAAAGTAGCTTATCATCATTAAGGAAAAAACCGGCCAAGTCGAGTTAGACTCGCCCACCTAGGCTTCCGTACCAACTTCGCAGAAGGACAAACTTAACTTTGTAGTTCGATCCATAGAAAATATATTGCACCAAATACACATAATAAGGTTGTTTTAGTAAAGTAACTTATTTTTAGTTATTATACCACATATTTACGGTTTTCAGATTGATTCCTATATAAGTACTTCAAGTTCAACTACCATGCTTTATGTTAAATTTCATGATTCTAGGGCAACGGGAAGTGCCCTATAGGTTTTGATTCCCATTTGAAATCGCAAAATATGCGAAAAAATGCGACATAAACGGTCATATCATTTGATCGCGTCGACTTATAGGTCGTATATATCGGTCATATCATTTGATCGCGTCGACTTATAGGTCGTATATATCGGTCATATCATTTGATCGCGTCGACTTATAGGTCGTATATATCGGTCATATCATTTGATAGGTCGTATATATTGGTCATATCATTTAATAGGTCGTATATATCGGTCATATCATTTGATCGCGTCGACTTATAGGTTTGATTTTTTACAGACGAAAGGACCGTAGACCCTAGTATTTGATATAAGTTTCAACTTGAAACCTCTACGGGTTCCTGAGATAAAGGGTCTTGACAGACGGACAGACAGACAGACAGATGCATCTGACTGCCACCAAGGAACTAAGGAACAAACAACAACAACTAAGGATGCCTTCCCTTTTTCCTTTAAAGAAACGGAACCCTTATTTTTGCCATCATAACCTTACGTTGTTCAGGCAGCTCACAGCCCTTGAGAGTCCGAGTATTCTAGGCCTAGAGTGATCACCATCGCCGATCACATCATCGTTTACCACCAGACGAGATAGTGGTCAAACGCTAGCCTCTAAGTAACTAATATTACGTAAGTACCTATGTAGTATGCAACATCAAAGTACAGAAGTAGTTAACCACTGTTATATAATCTGATGTCTGACTTTATATTAACTTCCTAGCTACACAGGTGCGTTCAGTTTAATTTGCAATAATTAGTCATAACAAGCGCAGATGGCAATTACAAATACTAATCATACTAATATACTACAGATGATAATCATAATTGTCTTGATTGATGTCTTTGAATTCGGGAGCAGTTGATTAGAGAAGCAAGATGGAATACCTAGTTATCTCTGTTTATTATGATGCAATTATGCATAGTATTTATGTTGATATAGTTACTAATTGAACGCAGTCTTCAGTGATCTTAGACCACATCTTCACTTAACATCAGGTGAGATAACGCCAGGTTCTTGTCCTGTGTAAATAGTAAACTATATATTTTTATGTAGGTTCAACATAAAAATAGACATTAAAAATGTGTTTCGTTACAGCGCCATCTACCAACGATACTTTGAACAAAGTAACATTTTGAAAGCTTGCATTCAGAGAGTACTGAAATCAGGGCCATTGTGTGAGTATATTATGAGGAACACCAGTAGAGTTTGCGAAGCGTCATCCTAGGTCTATGGGAATACCCCGAAAACTATAGTTACAAATATTAATGTTATTGATTTCTAAACATACCATATCTCCAAATATATTAAGATGTAAGGAGTAAGATTGTTCTCCCGACAAAAATTGCCTGTTGTGTTCGGCAACGCGTTTTAGATTTAGCAGCCATTTTGCTAACGCTGCCATCTCGTGGCGGGGCGTTGGATATGCTTTCTTGTGAACTGTCTGAAAGAAACAATTATAGATGGCGCTTAATACAAATGCATACAGATACATAACGAAAAATATTATTGTACTAGATGCGACCCGCGGTTTTGCCCGAGAATTTTTAAGTATACTATGTCCTAATCTACTCTGCTGGCTATTATATTATCATGTGTAGCTCGTGAGTGATTGCGGATTGCAGATTTGTAAAGATAAAAGGCTTATCTATATACTAATGTAATAATTGACATGATAAAATTGCTTAGAATTAACATAGATAAATTAATTAATTTATAATTAAAATTGTATACAATACAATCACTAGAAATATAATTATCTATAATATTAAAATTGACTTATAGAATATTGACATATTAGTTAAATTAATAATTCCTATTATAATAACTTATATGTATGCAGAAAATACAATTTAAATAATAAATTACATTTAAATAACCAGCCAAGTGCGTGTCGGGCCACGCGCAGTTTAGGGTTCCGTAGTAGCCTGTTATTCAATGTAAGTCTATACCCGTTATAAACAAGCAACTAGGTACTCCATCTTTGTCACTTTAAATGATTTATTCTAAGGATTTTGTATTTGGTACAAAATTATCCAACACCCAAAATCAACGACTATTACTGCTAAACTAATAAAGATATCTTAACCGCTATAATTTTCCTTTAAAGTTCATGAAATGCGCTATTATCACGAATGTTTCCAAATTTTTCAAGCCAACAGTTTAGCTTTTAGAGGGGGGGGGGACGGGACGCCCTACTGGAACAAAAATTTGCACTTTAAAGTTTAATACTTCGTAAATGGAGCATTCAATCGAAAAATGATGTTAGCAACCCTTAAGTCATTTTAAAAGACCTATTCAACGATAGCCCACACGATGGGGTAGACGATGAAAAAAAATTCATCCCCACTTCTAATATAGGGGAGCTACCCTAAAAAGAAATATTTTTCAAAATTTTATTTCAGCATTTTGTCGGCGTAATTTATATACATATCCCCAAAAAATTACAGCTTTCTAGTATTAACGGTCTCTTAGCAAAACCTCGGACAGACAGACAGACAGACAGACAGACAGACGGACATGACGAAACTATAAGGGTTCCTTGTCAGGACTACGGAACCCTAAAAATTAGCATATCGACTTCTTCTGCCTTAATATTGTCGTGCCCGAGAGGGTCTCTAACGGAATGTATTTATTTATAAGATCTTTTGTAAACATTTAGAATAGTAGACACACGGATCGTAATCTTACCTTATATTCATGCCAATGGGTCGCAGGAACGTCTTCATGCACAATTAACCCATCCAAAATATGTTCCCGTACATAACTAGCACTTTTATCACCATCTCCACAACCACTCACATTCATAAACTTCAAAAATTCACCATATCTTTGAGTCCTATCAAAAAAGGTCAAGGCTTTTCCCATGAAAGTATTCACATTGTCTGATTTCAAGCATCTGGGATGTCGGGTGTTTAAATTGTTTTTGTATGTTTCAAGTATTTGTTTGATTTTGTATGTATTTGTAAGATTTAGGGATGTTATTAGGGAAAATTGAATGATTGTTAGAAATATCAGCATTTTTTGTTTGTTTTTTCTGCCTCTCTCACTCTCTCTATGAGTTTTCTCTTTCTCTCAAAGCCAAGTAATATTTAAAAAGGCTATAACGCCTATTTATGTAAAACGGTTTTTTCACTGATATATTATCTTTATTATTAGGTAGTTGGTACATGTGATCGTGTATGTAGACTTTCAGTGTGAAATAGGTACTAAATATCACAAGCACACATCATTATTTAAATAAAATTTACTTGTGTTGCATTAATTTGTATCATATAAATAAACGCCTGACTCACAATTTGTTGAACTCGATTGCTGAATTGAGATTGTCGATAACCTACATGATTGTATGACGCTTACGGTGCGTTATTAGCTAAGTACATACAAGCACTTGACCGATTGTAGGTGATGGAACCTAACTACCGTATTCATAAAGATTTTGACGGAGTTTTTTATTTTTATTTTTTGTCTTATAGGCTAGCATTTGACCACTATCTCACCTGTTGGTAAGTGATGATGCGGTCGAAGATGGTAAGCACGCTAGGCCTAGAATGGGAACTGGCTCTCAAGGATAGCTGCCGGAACACATGAGGTGTTTGGCGACAGATTTTCTACAAGTGCTATTTGTCAGTCTTGTTATAATATATGTTTAATCTATAGGTACTTTGCTCCTCGCTCGCGCCTCTCGCAACACATTTCTAATGTTTTAACCGACTTCACAAAGAAGGAGGAGGTTAGTTCTCAATTTTTCAGAATCGTTTTAGGCTTCCGTAGCCGAATGGCAAAAAACGGAACCCTTATAAGGGTTCCGTTACGGTACGAATCTATAGATTCGTCTTGCCCGTCTGTCCGTTCGTATGTCACAGCCATTTTATTTTTTATGCACGTGCACTGATTTCTCAGACGCCTCAACCCATTTGGAAAATTATTTTTGTCACATTTAAATTTCACCGAAATTTGTTCAGTATCTCTAGAGATATGGAAATAAGCACCTTAAACTTGGTACCTACTGAATACGACTAGCGCGACGTTTGAAGTCGGTTCTTTATTTTTTTAAACGATATGATAAAGTGCCTAGTGTAAGTTTTTCAGATTGGTTTACTTTTTCAATCACGTTTATGTAAACGCAGATTTGTATGGAATTAAAAAGCGCCATCTAGTGTGCATAATTGGCAACATTGTAATTTCCATACAAACCTGAGTTTACTACTACTAAAAGTACTCATATTTCGTATAAGCGCATGGCAAGACTGATGCGATCCTGCGCTTACACGTTCAATCTACATCACACGATCACAGGATCGCGATCTTGATTTCAAAATATCTAGATATTTTATGATCAAATGCATCAATCTTCTTCGTACACACTCAATCTGGATCGCAATCGAGATTGAGTGTGTACGGGATTCCCATGGGTTATTTATATTTACAACAATTCGAAAACAAATTCGGATTTGAAAACTGCCTCTCCTTCGACTCGGATCTGTGCAATTAAGAATGCTTTGGTCGGAAAACTTTGATATTTAATTTCGAAAAAGTGAGTAATTCTAATGACAAAATTGCACACGAATTAATCGACATTCAAAATACAAATTGACGCTCTCAAATTAGAATGTATTAGATTTAAATTAATAAAGATCATCCCGCTCCGGCTCGTTCCTGATGCAAAGGATGAGCATCGCCATTCAACGTGGAAATGCGGCGAGTGTGATGTGCACCTTTGCACCCGGAGCGCTCAGGGGCGGGTTATTTGACTAATATATAGGTATATATTTTTTTTATTATAGCAGTAGGTACAATATGTGTAAATTAAAATATTCGGAAAATAATATATTTATTTACTGGATAAAGCAACAAAAAAAAAAAAAAAATAATAAAGATAATTTATTGGGTTCAATATACAAAATCGTTCACGGATTAATCGATATTCAAAATAACGCTTCCTAATTACAATGTGTCTGATTTAAATTAATACATACATACATACATACAGTCACACCTTTTTCTCGTTGGGGTAGAGGCAGGGACTACTTCTTTCCATTTAAATTTTTATTTAAATTATAAAGAAGACAATTAATGTCTTAGGTTCAATAAACAAAAGAAACACGAGATAAAATAAATCATAAATCTTATTTATTTGTCAAATTCATTCTATTCTAATTTATAAAATGACATCACATTTCAACGTTAGAATCTGGCGCCCATTGGAAAAGCGCACAACTCTAAAACTGAATAATATGTCAAAAATATCTAAATTAAAAATTGCCTAGGAACAAAATGTCTAGGTGCTAAATTATGGGTTACCTATATACAAAAATAACATATCACAAATGAGTCTGGAGGTGTATTTGGTACAAAAATAACAAGTTGAACAAGCTTAAAAGACCAATATTTCGAGTTTTCTTATAAAATGTAAATATCTGCAATGTATATGTACATCATATATACAGTTAGGTATTTTATACCTACCTGTATATATTTTATACCTGTTATTACCCGTAGATCTTATAAAAAGCTTAGAAATAAATTAAAGCTTACGCGATACTATATTGGTCTTAATATAAACAGGATGTATTTTTGTAGTGCACATAAATGGTCAAATAAGTGTATCTGTCGCAGCCAACTAGCTTAATAAGCAGTTTTTACTAAACGCATCGTTCAAATAACGGCCTGAGTGATGTTCAGTCGTAGCGACTAATACAATATTAAATAAACTAGCTGGCTGAATTGTATAAATGGCCTAAGCATAAGCCAGCTATTCAATTAAATGTTGTATTAGACGCTATGGCTGAATATCATTCAGGCCGCTAGTTAAGTGGCGCCATTAATTAAAAAGGCTAGGCTGTTAACGATTAATTAAGCTAGTTGGCTGCGACATTTATATTGGGATTTACAAAAATTTCAAGTAATAATCTCGTTACCACTAAATTTTATTTTTTAGGAATGCATCTACATCTGTTTGCAAGACTTTACCTTGTATAATATACTGTTTAAAATTAAAACAAAGTTAGTTTAAAATGCTTAAATAATGCCACCTCCAGCATCTCAATTCATTTAAATATGACGCAAAAATAGTCAATTAAAGTCACTAAATTACAAAACATTATCTACATATGTATATTTATGATATTTTCATTAAATACTTAACGTGTCATGATTTTATCTATTTATGTACATAACTAAACGAGATTATGAAATTGATGAGAAATACACATTTTATGACTTACTACATTTTATACCGTGCGCTTTGAAAATATTTTAAATTAAAAAACAAAAGTTTAAATAAGTCTGAACGATGACCAGCATCGAACATTTAAGACGTATTTTTCATTATTTTATTTTCTTGGAGATTTACAACAATATTCAATAAATAAAAACCATTAAAAACTGTATACAGAGTTTGAATAAACAACGACAAATTGTAGTTTTTCTATAAACAATAATGATATTAATCAACATCAAAATGGGATATGGTTTTAGCAGTACTTTGAAATCATAGCTTTCGAGAAATAAATGCAATACCTACATAAAATATATAGTTTAATAATACATTTTATTTTGTCTTAAATTACACTGGATGGGTTTTGAAGTTCATACCAAGACCTAGATCAAAGACTAGGCATAGGTTATACTTGCTTCCATATTGCGACTGAAATAAGGTGATAAAGACAAGGCTATGGACAGCTGAATTTTAGTCAAATCCACATATTTTATTTCAAACTATCCCAACCCGTATTTAATACTAGCTGGCACCAAGTATCAAGCCGGAATTCGGCGAACCGACTGGCGACATCTACGGTAGTATTTATAAAGATATAGATAAGAAAACTACAAAACCACCAGTAAAAAAAATTGTCTACTTAAAACTATACAATACCTATATCTATTACTAATAATACTCTGTAATAATAACTGAAAAATGTAAATAAAGAAAACAAAAAAAGGTCATTTGATAATTCGCGGATCTTGTCGCACACTAACGCCGCAAGCGGAAAATTCACACAAGTTGCCCAGGATGAAAGACAATGTCAGACTGAATGAAAGACTCTACATAACGTGACTAAAGCCGGCTTTTCACTATGGAATATAATAATATATCTTATATTATATTATATGTTGAGATATAATACTTTATCGCTCGTCATACATTTTGTACGAGACCGTTAACACTGTGCTATAATTTATATTACATCCCAAACTATAAATATTTTTTCGACTGACTGAGCGCTATTTGAAGGTTTTTATTTTACCTCACCTCCCCGGACACCGCGCCTCCCCCTGCCTCGCCCTCAGTTTTTTTGTTGTTTTTTATTTTTATTGTGGCTCCACACAATTATTGTATTTAGCCAGTGTTTGAATGAAACCATAGACAACCAAAGCTTAACTATATATCTTACAGTGTGAACAGCAATCGCGAGATGTAATATATAGCTCATATCATATCATATCATTTATTTTTTCATTTAGGTACATTGTACACTTATGAATGTCAAAAACATAAAAAAAAACAACAACTCATAACAAATAATATCAAAAACAATTAAATTTAACCATACAATAATGTCATCTATAAATATATAAAATTAGTTGGAATTGTTACATTTAATATTTTTCCAAAATGTTTTGTCGCATAAGTAATCATTTACAGTGTAGTATGCTCTGCTCAATAACAGTTTTTTAATATGAAATTTGAATTGCCTTTCATTCAAATTTGTTAACCACTCCGGAATAATATTATAAAATCGTACACAATTAGCTACAAATGATTTGTTTATTTTAGATAGCCTTGTTGTTGGCACTACTTATTCAAGATGTAATTTACATTATATCCCATAGTTAAAAGCCGACTTGATCCGCCTTTCAGATTATAACTCTACATAACGTGACTTAAGTCTTTAAATTAAAAGAAAAAAAAAACACTTTTAAATATGTCTATGTTGTGAAATAGCTTTGATTTCAAAATACTTACTGATTTTTAAAGGACAACACAAATGAACAATACATAAATATTGCTTTCACAGTTAACTTGAGCTCTGTATATATTTCATGCAAATTAACTAAATTTATCTTAAAATCATTTTATCTTTCGTTCTTCATGTCACATGATAGAATAATCGAAAAAAAAATTGACATTATATTTTATAATTATATTATAAAACTCTAAACTCATTTAAAACTTGAGAGCAATATCTTATTTAATATGCATTTTTTATTTTCAGTTTTATTGACATCATTTTTTTATATAGCTATAAACAAAATAAAAATGATTCACAGCTAAAACAACTGGGTATTTATTATACAAACTCATTGTTTTGTTTAATTAATTAATTAAATTTAATACTATAACTTTTGTACGACATTCGATTATATGGGGCCTCTACTATGAGTTCAAGTGACAAAACTCGATTCTGATTGAAAGTCGATTTCATTTCGAGATTTGTTTCAAATTATATGAAATATAACTGAAATTATCACACTAAAGCGTGATACTTATTGCAATCTTTCGTCTATTTTTGACAAGAAATTCTCATCAAATATATTTTATTTACATGTCTAAGAAACCGGCTAAAAGCAGTTTTACCGCACACGATTTCCTTTGAGCTAAGTGCTTTTCGAAATACTTTTTTCTCCCTCTATGTATCATAATACTTATACATTAATAAACAAGAACAACGAAGACCGATTCAGTTTTCTATAAAATACAATATCAGATAATTATGCCATTTTACCATGGGTATAACAATTAAATTAGGTATAGATTAGGCTGTCAAATTAGGTAATGTGACTGCTCAAAAACTATCGTAGTTTTCTCTATTCTGAAATAAAATACTGTGTTAATAAAAACACGTCAGTTCATCAGTCAGTTCTAACACTATGCCAATACAAAAGGGATCGAAAATAAAAAAAATTGGGTGCATGCCAAATTAAAAATAAATAGATTATAAAATAAATATTAGTACTGGCCTTTTGCATGTTTCTGAGAGATAATTTAAGCATGTATTTGAAAAATAAATAGATTATTTCGTATAGGTTACATTTTATTATATATATTACTATATTATTTTATTTTATCTGAATCGGTCAGTTCCCGTATTGAGTGAGATCGGTTCGAGAACCAATGGTAAGTTTCACCGGATTCGCTGGGCGCCGTTCATGCTACGCAACTCTGTGTAGGGCCTCGATAGCAACTTGACATCGTCTCCGCCCCCGGAAATGTTCACGTATTCTTTTCTCTTCTTGTACATCATGAGTCTGTAAGAAGAAATAAAAAGAATAAATATAAATATTACAACATTAAAATACATAGTTGGAATACTAATTAGTCTTTATAGTTTTCCGTGGAATCAGTTTATTTAAGGTTTGAGGATACGAAATTTACGTTATACGTTAAAGCTAAGATGACTCGATTAAAAAACCAATCAAACAAAAAAACTAAAACAAATTCAGTCATCCGTTTGGACGCTACGGTGCCACACGTCAAAGTTACGAGTATAAATAACCCTTTTTATTACGTCGGAGGTTAAAAATACAACAGTGGCATGATCATAATTATAATAAATAGTTGCACACAATCCAATGTCATCGTACCGACGGGACTCGAACCCGCACCCCCCAGATAACACGTCCTGGTGCTCTGCCAATTAAGCCACGATAAGGTACGATGAAATTTTGGATTGTGTGCAACAATTTGCAAAAAATATAAAGTGTGTAACACTTTAAGAAACATCATATAATCCCATAATTTATAGCAGAAATATGGTACAAAAGATGGTGGTAGATAAAATAATGCTCTTACATTCTACCAATTAACATTGGTGTGCAATCAATTGCTTGCTTGGGCTACAATTTCAGAAAAAATGGCCTGGCCATAGTTATAATGAATAGAGACATGCATGCATTACAGTATAATCGTAGATTTAATATAATCTTAGTTTAACAAATTATTTTAAGATGTGGTACAACAACAATGCAGCACAAAAATAAGATCGTTTAAAAAACTAAAAAGAACCGACTTCAATGCCGCACTAATAATTTTCAGTACCAATTTTGAGGTGTTTATCTTCATATCTCTTGAGATACTTATCAGGCCCCGATAAAATTACTATGCTACCACACTTAGGATATCTACTTTCCAACAAAAAAATAATAATCAAAATTGGTTCATAAACGACGAAGTTATCAGCGAACAAATATAAAAAAAATATATATATACGGTCGAATTGAGAAACGGCTTTCCGTCTTGTTTCTTCGAAGTTTCAGTGACATTATATTAATAATAAATTAAAAAAATAAGGGCTAAATCGACAAATTTACTTCTTAATCGATTTGGTTCTTCATCCTATTAAGGCTTAGCTTGTCCTTAGATTCCCACTTGAAATTTTGTGCCTTAATTACATTGGAAACGTTGTAATTTCTTATGTAAAGTATATAGAATCTCCCTGATTGGCTTAACTGGAACACAGCGATTTAGAACCAAAAATAATCCTACTTCCAACTAATATTAAATGCGAAACATTTAGCATATACAATAGAGTTCAAATTTTAAGATATGCAAACAATGACTAAGCAAGTGCAACTGTTTCAACAATAATAAGGTAGTAAGTAGTACATAGTACCATCGCGTACAGTTGTGCGTATCCAGTTTCAAAACATTTTCGGTTGCAAGTGTCGATTATTTTCTAACCAATCAGAAGAGCCAAAACCAAAAACAAAACATCATTTTTGGCTTTGTCCCTTCTTGTCATTGGTCAACAATGTCAACATAGACAGAAGCGAGATGACAATTCAATAAGAGTGCACAGGAAATTATTCCTTAAGGTGGATACGCACAAATGAAGGCGATTGTACATATGGGCAGCAACTGTCAGTTGTTGACATCGAGTCAAGTACACATTAAACACGATTTTATTTGCTGACTCTAATATACATCTACGAGTATGTTTACATACTACTACTACTTTGAGGTACTATAAAGTATTCTGTGCTACTACTCTGTAATAGTAAACCCGTAAAATAAAATTCTAATGTAAACAACATAAACATTAATTAGGTACTAGTACATGGGCAGCAAATGTGTCAGTTGTCGACTCGACACCGAGTCAAGTACACATTAAACACGATTTTATTTGCTGACTATTCATCTATTACATACACAACACACTATTACTCGGTAATAGCATATACGTAGTATTATTTATTATCTGTTCTGTGGTAATATTAAACTCGTGTTGTATAAAATTAGCTAGAGTTAACCGGAAGAAAATATTTCCTGAGTCATATTCATATTCTATAATTACCAATATTACGTAGGTATGAAGTCAGATACAAGACACTGGACATTCGGACATGTAGATTTTTATACAAAACAAGTCCGAGGTTACTTACAATCATGCGGGGTTTACACAGGGCCGAACGAAATCGAACGAATGGCTATGGAAGACGCATCAATACAGGCTTATAAGTGCTTCTTCTTCTTTTTGCTAAATTCCACATGTGGGAGGAGCATTATATAGATGTTCCGCCTGACTTGTTATAAAAATAACCGGTCAAGTGCGTGTCGGACCACGCGCAGTGTAGGGTTCCGTAGTAGCCCATTATTCAATGCAAGCTTTACCCGTTATAAATAAGCAACTAGGTACTTCGTCTTTGTCACTTTAAAGGATTTATACTAAGGATTTTGTATTTTTGTAAATTGTTAAACGCAATCCAAAATTTCATCGTACCGACGGGACTTGAACCCGCAACCTCCGGAATAACATGTTCCGGTGCTTTGCCAATTAAGCCACGGTGCGAAGTATCGGTACGATGAAATTTTGGATTGTGTTTAACAATTTACAAAAATACAAAGTGTGTAACACTTCAAAGAAACATAATATTTGATTTACGCAGTGCAACATCTCTCGTCGGATTTGAAAACTGTAATGATTTCTTCGGAATGATTAACTTACGTAATAAGTAGTCATAGATGGCGCCACCAATGCATAATTGGGTTAACAAATGCAATCCACTAATTTCGTCGTAACGATACTTCGCACCGTGGCTTAATTGGCAAAGCACCGGAACATGTTATTCCAGAGGTTGCGGGTTCAAGTCCCGTCGGTACGATGAAATTTTGGATTGTGTTTAACAATTTACAAAAATACAAAGTGGTTAACACTTCAAAGAAACATAATATTTGATTTACGCAGTGCAACATCTCTCGTCGGATTTGAAAACTGTAATGATTTCTTCGGAATGATTAACTTACGTAATAAGTAGTCATAGATGGCGCCACCAATGCATAATAGGTAATATGCATGTTTTTTTTAAATATTTTTATTTCACTCAAAACATCCATATAACATATTAAAAAAATAAAATACTGCTGGAATTAGTCTAATTATTTTTTAAATAAACATTTAAATATACAAATAAATTTGAGCAGTTTAAACGCCATCATTTCCCGGGCTCTTTGGTAGTGCATTGTGACGTCACGCACTTACGTCAGACACACGCCGCTTGAAGCAAACTAGCTTTTTTTTTTCTTTAACTAAGACTCCGCGCGATTATTGTATTCAGCCAATGGCATGTTTTTATTAAATTATACAGTTTCTCTAATCTCGTACTCATTTTTAACTATATTAAATGGTTAGTAATATACATTTTTGCACAATAATACGCGGCAAACACAATATTTGGAAATAAATACAATAAGACCACACCATACATTTATTTTTATGTTCCCGCGCTTAATGTTTCTATCACGTGGAGTAGTGCATAATGACGTCAACTTTCGATTCGACCAATGGTGATCTGTTTTACAAACTTAAATTTCCCTCGCTTAAATTGCATTTTTAATTTATCATTTTGAGCAAATAAAATGGAATTAAATAAAAAAAGGTTTTACTTATAACTCCAGGACAACAAAGAATCGAAAAAAAAATATTTCCAATAAATCTGAGCATCATGCATATTCCCAATTGGGTTAACAAATGCAATCCACTAATTTCGTCGTAACGATACTTCGCACCGTGGCTTAATTGGCAAAGCACCGGAACATGTTATTCCGGAGGTTGCGGGTTCAAGTCCCGTCGGTACGATGAAATTTTGGATTGTGTTTAACAATTTACAAAAATACAAAGTATGTAACACTTCAAAGAAACATAATATTTGATTTTGTATTTGGTACAAAATTATCCAACACCCAAGTTCAACGACTATTACTGCTAAACTAATAAAGTTATCTTAACCGCTATAGTTTTTTTTTTAGTCTTTAAAGTTCATGAAACTATTATTATTGCACTATTATCAGGATTTTTCCAGATATTTCAAGCCAGCAGTTTAGCTTTTAGAGCGGGGGGGGGGGACCGCCCTACTGAAACTAAAATATGCACTTTAAAGTTTAATATTTCGTAAATGGAGCATTCAATCGAAAAATGGTGTTGGCAACCCTTAAGTCATTTTAAAAGACCTATTCAACGATACCCAACACGATGGGGCAGACGACAAAAAAAAATAATCCCCACTTCTCATGTTAGGGAGCTACCGTAAAAAAAATATTTTTCAAAATTTTATTTCACCACTTTGTCGTCGTAATTTATATACATACTCCTTCAAAATTACAACTTTCTAGTATTAACGGTCTCTTAGCAAAACCTCGGACAGACAGACAGACAGACAGATAGACAGACAGACAGACGGACATAACGAAACTATAAGGGTTCCTTGACAGGACTACGGAACCCTAAAAAACGGTGTTCTGCCAGTATACAGCCTTTGAGATCACTTTAGTCTTAGCGCATCTAATTCACCCTTAATATTACCTACCTACTTATTCATAAAAAAAATCATGAAATAAAATAGGTTGACAATTAGCGGTGAATTTAAGTAACTCCTTAAAAAGAACTCGCGAATTAAATTGAGATATCAAAAAGTTCCTATCTTATGTATTATACTGTATTCTATATTGAATTATATATTCAATGTATTAGTATACATATGTAAATACATATAACATTGAAAAAATAAAAAATTTACTTGAAGTCATTTATTTTCGAATCATTATTGATCTGGTGTTGTATGTTAAACATTTTTTTATAAATAAAATACTCTTACATGTGTTAAAATATTACATGAAAAATCCAAAAAAAGCGTGGGAAATTTAAATTTGCTAAACACATCACAACTTGTCAATTAGAAAGTGACGTCACAGTGCACCAAACGGTCTTCACAGATTAAATCTTTTTCATAGAAATAGTATGCACTGTAGTACGAATACGTAATATTTCTATTATAAATATTGAATCTGTGGAGACACTGTCGTGCACTGTGACGTCACAAAGGCGTTCAATGCTAAAACTATATTTTGTAGCTTAATTTGAACACTATTAGTATAATTTAATTTTTTTACTGTGTTAAATGGATGTATTCAGTGAAATAAACATATAAAAAAAACTGGCCAAGTGCAAGTCGGACTCGTAGGGTTCCGTAACACCGTTAAGTATTCCATAACTATGATTTTTCGCAACTACAAAATTAACTTTGTTTTTGATAGTGTTTGTATGAAAAATAAAGTTATCTTTGCGCTCGCCATATCTCTAAAACTGCTGACTGTATCTCGTTCAAGCATTTTTTTGTTGTTAATTTTTATTGAGATCTACAGCATATTTTTTTTTTGATTTTTTATTTTAGGAACCTCAATGTCATTTTTGAAGACCTACCCATAAACACCCCACACGTATAGGTTTAAAGAATTTTTTTTTCTTTTTGTTTTATTTCCATGTATGGGATGCCCCCCTTAAACTATATAACTAATCGGAAAGCGGTTCACAGAATACATCTACCTACCAAGTTTCAATTCTGTAGTCCTAACAGTTTCGGAATAAAATGGCTGTGACATACGGACGGACGGACAGACAGACAGACAGACATGACGAATCTATAAGGGTTCCGTTTTTTGCCATTCGGCTACGGAACCCTAAGAATCATGCATATTCCCTATTAGTGCATCTTGTATTTAAATTTTGTATAAAAAGCATCAGCCTGTACATCTAAACAGGGCCTCAACAATCGCAAAGGGCGATCGCAGTAATTGCACATAGGCATTGTCTTGTTGTCCTTACAACAATGTACATAAGCGTCAGCGATTGTACTACCTTATCGCAGTTAATGTACTTAGCGTACTGCGCTTTTATTTGCGCTGTGACGAACCGACTGTATGGACGTGTCTAGTCTACTAATTATCTTTTTCATAACTCTCAAGGTTTAGGTTTTAATTTAGTTAAAATAGGCGGGCGTTCGATGCAAAGCTTGTGAAAGTTGTTTTTTATTCATTTGTTGCACAGATTTTTTAATCGGTTGTTTTATTTATGTTTTTTGTTGTTATTTAGACATAATATAGTTGATTGATGTTGGAATTTGTTGTGAGTTTAAATTAGCTAGGATTTTGTTCGTTTATCCACGATTCTATTACAATAAAATTTATTTTAAAATTGTTGTTTTTGGTGCACCCGGGATTGTAACATGTAAGTAATGTTTTAAAGGAATTAATTTATTTTGTCTTTAATAGTAATTTATTTATGTTACTAATATCCTAATATTATAAAAGGCAAAAGTTTGTGGGTATGTTTGTTACTTTTTCACACTAAAAAACTCAACTGATTGAGCTGACATTTGGTATGTAGATAGCCTAGACCCAAATAATAGATAAATCAACACATAGGGTTATATTTTTATCCCGGGTTTCCCACGGGAACGATGTCTACGCGGGTAAAACCGCAGGCACAGTTTGTGGAAACATAAATGTATTTATTTGTACTTTTAAGTAATTTTAGGTTTTTAACCGACTTCAAAAAAAAGATGTTTCTCAATTCGACCGTATATATATATTTTGTTTATGTTTGTTCGCGGATAACTTCGTTGTTTATGATCCAATTTTGATTATTATTTTTCTGTTGGAAAGGAGATATTCCAAGTGTGGTACCATGGTAATTTTATCGAGGTCTGATAAGTATCTCCAGAGACATTGACATAAACACCTCAAAATTGGTACTGAAAATTAATAGCGCGGCATTGAAGTCGGTTATTTTTAGTTCTTAAACGATCTTATATTATGTGCTTTTGATAGAAGCCTCATACAACCGACATACTTTGACCAATTTTGCTTTTTAATACTTATTTCACTGCAGTGTAGGTTTATTTATTTATTATAGTACAATACATTATCAAATTCTGATTTTAAAAGAACAACAGACTGTTAAATTTATTTGTTTTGAACTTTTAACCATTTACCCACTATCAACCGAACAAAGACATTTCTTAGAAAAATGTCATCGTTTATTTTATCATCATCTTATTTGCCATTTTTCAATGGTGTGAGGTAACGGGCAAGCTAGACGATCGCCTGATGGTAAGCGATGACTTCTGCCTATAACATATACATTGACACTCAAAACCTTGTACTAGCAGATTTTTCTCGTCACTGCCCTGTGCTCGTTATCTCGAGACAATTAGATGTCGAGTCTCACATCCTATAATTTCACTGGACACATCTTGTTCTTTAAACCGGAAAACCTTTTTCACGGCTAAATTACAAGCAAAGTGGTGGTACCGCCCCAGGCGGACTAGCAGTCCTACCGCTACATATACCCAATATTAACATAAAACTTATAAAACCCGATTCTTATATTTTTTAATTATTTCCAGGTTATAAAAGAGGCTAATTAATTGGACAGAAGAAAATATGACACTGAGTGTTCAAGCACTGGGTATTCAAGGTATCTTGGTAAGATTTAAAGAGAAAAAAAAGTATAATGCAGAACATTGATTCAGGCACAAAACTAATATAAAAGCTTAATTTTAGTTAATTCAGTTTAATTTTAATTTTTGATTTTTTTATGGTAACAGGACAAGCACGACGCTCGCCTAATGGTAAGCGATGACGTCTACCTATTACAGATACAGCGGCATGCAAAATTCTGGCAGTCCAGAATTTTGTATGTCACTGCACATGCGCCTGTTACCTTGAGACATAAATATATTGAGTCTCATATGCCCTGTGATTTCACTGGACTTAAATATTTTATTTTGCAATATAAAAGCTAGAATATTATTTATTTCATCTACAAGATTTTTTTTTATTTAGGTATATATAACAGTTGGTACTTTTAAAGTCATGATTAAAACTCACTAGAAATAAAAATCTAAAATGTTTAGGTAGAGGTAGACATAGTTTAAAAAATACTTATAACATTTTAAGTGCACATAATAAATATTAATTCGTTTTGTGTTTCATTTCATCCATTAAGTTAGAATTGATTTATTAAGCTGGCGTAGTTAAATTAGAGAGTCACCCGTAGAATTCTTGAATAATATGTCTACCTACCTACTTAACAGTAATGTGGAAGGAAGTATGCTCTGGGAAATGTATGTATAACAGTAAGGCAAGAGGACATAGTAATTCGCCACGCGCCACGGTATCACACTGGAGAAATGAACTGCATTTGATCGACCATTTTCTTCTTCTTTTCTTTCATTTTTTTATGATATAAGGTAACAGGACGCTCGCCTGATGGTAAGCTTTGACGTCTACCTATTACAGATGCAGCGGCATGCAAAATTCTGATTTAGCATGTCAATGCACTGCGCCTGTTACCTTGAGACATAAAGATGTTGAGTCTCACATGCCCTGTAATTTCACTGGACACCTTGCTACTTCAAGTGAAAAACATTCCTATTTCACAGCCGAAAATTAATTGGCAAAGTGGTGGCCCCAAACGAACTAGCAGAAGTCCTACCACAACAAACACTTAATTTACATTGCAATATATACGTCTCCACGGAAAATTGTTTTGGTTTAACGAGATAACATAAGGCCTATTTATAGTTCGTATACATAAGTTCCATTCTAAATATTTGTAAACTCATTTTTTAATTCAGATAGTTTCGAACTCATCGCAAATATTAGGTACTTCCTGTTAGCCTACATCGAAACATTTTACTACAGTATAACAAACAAATACATAAAATGAAAATAAGGGTGACAATAGGAAAATAGAATAACAATGGCAACATTTTTAAATTGAATAACAAAAGGAATTTTAACTACAATAGTTACAATAGTATATACGAAATTAACAACATATGTATTTACAGCTGATGTCAGTTAACAATGATTTGCACAGTAGATAACAATGTTGTTTACCGAGGGATTAAGTCATAAGATATTGCGATGATAATTTAATGCTCACAACTCACTGATGATAATGATAATATAATGTCAACGAGTTCAAAATATTAATATATTATTATTAATGGCTTTGTTCACAGATGGTTTTTAACCGACTTCAAAAAAAGGAGGAGGTTTCTCATTTCGACCGTATATATATATATTTATTTATGTTTGTTCGCGGATAACTTCGTCGTTTATGAACCGTTTTTGATTATTCTTTTTTTGTTCGAAAGTAGATGTCTCAAGTGTGGTACCATGGTAATTTTATCGAGGTATGATAAGTATCTCCAGAGATATTGAGATAAACATCTCAAAATTGGTACTGAAAATGAATAGCGCGGCATTGAAGTCGGTTCTTTTTTAGTTTTTAAACGATATTATTATTCACATACTTAGATTATTTATTTACCTACAAAAGTATGTCTACAAATAATGTACACTGGCTGAGCCTCACGGCTTCGCTTCGGCTGATTTACACTTATTGTGACAAAACGATTATAAAGCGTAATGGCTTTTCCCACTTTGCTTATTACAGGAATGGTGGGATTAGTCACTACGCTGATTTAATTTTGTTAAACTAGCTTCTCTGCCTTTCCCATATTTGGATGTTTAAAACGGCGAACAGAAACTACCTTTTTAGATTTATACAACTACTACCTTGTACAATAACACAATTAATACATACTAATTAATATTGTCTAAACATGATTTTAAATATTAGTGCCATGTTTTTTATATTATTATTTTTTGTTTACCACGGAGGCAAACTGCTGGCATATCATCTAGCCCAGAGACAGGGCTATGACTAGGCATCGCCAGCCAACGGCAAAATGCCAGCATTTGGGAACTTTACTTACTGGTAGTGGTTTCGTTGACAAAGGTTTAATTTTGATTACTGGATGGCTTACACTACCTATAATAACATTAACATCATAACAGTCAGTAAAATTGGCATATCACTTGTAAAAAATTACAAATATTTTGTTTTTTCAGTTTAAATCGCTCGTCGCTTATGACTTATGCTTAGTCCCATACAGTAGAAATCACTACGACAATAAGGGTGTTGTAATGCGGCCTTGGTGGGTATCTACCATAAATTATACGACGTGCTAGTTTACAAGTTACTATTATATTGCGAAAAAAACTGAACAACAACATGTGATATTGACACATCCTGTATTTAATATCATATCTCCATTTAAGTTATGAAAACCAAATTTGGTCTTTTTAAAATTATTATTTATCTGCCGTGCGAAGTTGCGTTCATTTTATTTTCAACTGAATTCCAAAAAGGAGGAGTTCTAATTTCGCCTGACTGTATTTTTTTATGTATGTGGTGAATATTTTTCTTCTTTTGGCAGGATTTATTTTTGAATTATGGGCCGATTTTCAAAATTATTTTTTTGTTCGAAAGAATATACTCCTGAAATAGACCCATTATAAATTCATCGAGATCTGATGAGTATCTCCAGAGATATGAAGATAAACTCAAACTTGCAACTGAAAATTGTCTGCGATATTTATGAGCGCGGCATTTTTTTTAACAAACTGAAATAATTATTGAAAAAAAGTAAGAGGATAATCAAGACGCTTTCCTGACGGTTAGACGTCTGTAACATACATTACGGCACGTTAAACTCTGGCTTAGAAGAATTTTGCTCGTCACTGCAGTACTATGTTCTCCTTAGATGTCTAGATTATTCTAGAATATAGACAATATCTAGATCTATCTAGACTCTAGATAAATCTATATGTTGTTGAGTCTCACATGCCCTGCAATTTTATAGGATGCACATGGCAAAACAGATGTAGGAACTTTAAATTAATTATAGACAAACAATTAACACTCATTTGTGACTATTCATTAATCTAGATTAAGGCATATCATATTTATAGTTGATATCATAAAACTTTATTGCGTGATTGCAGTAGTCATAAACTGTGCAATAGCAAACGAAGCAAGAAGGTATTGCAGTAATACGTTTATTGTATAGGCTTATCGTTCAGAAAGTTTTTCTAGAAGATTCTTTATAGTTTTTAGCAAGAACCAAAGCATTGAAGCACTTATATAGGAAAAAATCTGATAGCCGTATATGTAGTTAAATAGAGTCAGCATCGCGTCTCTTATCGCACACTTAGGGAGGTTTCCGTACAATACGAAAAATAACAGAGTTTCCACCTCATATATTTGATTAATTGATATTACCAAGAATATTTGGTTTGGTCGCGATCTAGAAAGACGGGGCTCGTTTACTAGCGCCATCTATGTCACTTTAATTTTTAAATTTATTTTGTTTTTAGTATTTGTTGTTCTAGCGGCAACAGAAATATACCATCTGTGAAAATTTCAACTGTCTAACTATCACGGTTAATGAGCAGCTATAGCATGGTGACAGACGTACAGACAGACAGACAGACAGACAGACAGACGGACAGCGGAGTCTTAGTAATAGGGTCCCGTACCCTTTGGGTACGGAATCCTAAAAAGCAAATTTAATATTACAAAGTAATTATTTACGGTTGGTACATTAACAGTGTCTAGGCATCGGTCTAGGGATTGAACTGCAAAGTTAAGATTGTCTTTTAACCTAGTGGGTGAAGTTAGTACGGAATCCTCGGTGTGCAAGTCTATCTCGCACTTGACCGGTTTTAGTTTTCTTCTTTTCGGGAAGTCTACTCTTTCGAAACAAACAAAACAAGAATTTTCCAAATCGATTAACAAATGATGGAGTTCTGAGGTAAGTAACAACATTTAAAATGATAATAATTAAGATAGTTTAAAAACTAAAACAACCGACTTCAATGCCCCGCGAGTCAATTTCAGTAGCAAGTTTGAGACGTTTATCGTCGTATCTCTGGAGATACTTATCAGATTTGGATGAAATTACAATGGAACCACCTTGGAAACGTACCCTACCGATTACAAAATGAATCATTCGAATCGATTCACAATTGACGGAGTAATCGCGTAACATACAAACAAAAAAAAGAAAAAAATAACATACAGACGAATTGAGAACCTTTCTTTTTGAAAAACAGTCGAATTGAGAACTCCCTCATTTTTTGAGAAGTCTTTTAAAAATTTAGGCCTTTTATACAAAATCATTGAGAACATAAAACTAGAAATACAGATAGTAGGTAGGTAAATAGTACTTATACATCATTTAATTACTGATTTTTATCTTTTTATTACAATGGCAGAATGGCTCACGGATAAACAAATGGAATTGTACACAAGGGCAATTATACAATTTACTGTGAATATTGCTGAATAACATCTTAATGCACTTATTTTTTTTTAAATGTTATTTTTTATTTCATACAAGCGACCCGCCCCAGCGTCGCATTGGCGTATGGTATGCGGTATGGTATGGCGGCAGTATATACATTTCCCTTTTAATAAAACGTTTTGAGCTTTCAAAGTCGTTAATCATCAAACATTTGCTTTAATGTCTTTGTCTTTCACAATTTAACATCTTTAACTAAAGACATTACAGCAAACATTTGCTTTAATGTCTTTGTCTTTCACAATTTAACATCTTTAACTAAAGACATTACAGCAAACATTTGCTTTAATGTCTTTGTCTTTCACAATTTAACATCTTTAACTAAAGACATTACAGCAAACATTTGCTTTTAATGTCTTTGTCTTTCACAATTTAACATCTTTAACTAAAGACATTACAGCAAACGTTTGATTTTAATGTCTTTGTCTTTAACATTTAACATCTTTAACCTGACATTACAGCAAACATTTGCTTTAATGTCTTTGTCTTTAACATCTTTAACCAAAGACATTACAGCAAACATTTGCTATAATGTCTTTGTCTTTAACGATCAGCATCATAATTTAACCAATTTTCACAAATCCTTAGCGAATTATACACTTAAACCTTCCTCATGTCGATTCAATCACTCTGTCTGTTGGTGAAAACCGCACGAAATTCAGTTCAGTTGTATGCCTATGTAGAAGTCAAACGCTAGCCTATAAAATATAAAAAAATCCTAGATCGAAGATAATTTGATACATGTTGCACGTGAAAGGAAATTATCTTTCGAGGTATATATATACTTGGGTACCTATTTTTTTTATAGTATAAAACAAAGTCGCACCCGCTGCTTGTACGCTTAGATCTTTTAAACTATGCAACGGATTTTAATGCAGTTTTCATCAATAGATAGTGATTCAAGGGGAATGAATGAATGAATGAATGAATGAATGAATGATAACTCTTTATTGCACAATGAAAATAAAAATGACAATGGTAATTACATTAATGTTAAATATAAAGTACAAGCGGCGGTCTTATCGCTAAGTAGCGATCTCTTCCAGACAACCGTGTATTGCTAGGAACTATTTCATAACTATACGGTAGAGTGCAAGAATAACATCTCAGTTAAATCTATTAAAAATTAAAACTAAAAGAAAATACACAAGCAAAATTGCAAAAAAAAAAATAATAATAATTAAACAATAATAAATACTCTCTTTGTCCAATACATACTTATAAATATATACAAAATACACACATATATACACATACAATATATATATATATATATATATACCATACATAAACATACATAAAATATGTACATAGATACATATAGGAAGATATGTATACATACACGAAAAATATCACATTATAATATAGCTTAATAATAAATAACATAAGAACATACAGCAGTTAGTTTACGAAAGTGAAGAAAGGTAAAAATGTTTGACTCGACTTTTAAACATGTTCAGTGTTTGAGCTTGTCGTGCTGACAATGGTAATAAGTTCCAAAGTCTTACGGCTTCTACGGTAAACGACTTATCGTAGAAGGAGCTCTTGTGTATGGGAACCTGAAGAAGAAGGGTCTCTGTAGATCTAAGATTCAGAGTATTATTGGTATGTAAAAATTTAAAATGATCTTTGAGATAGCGTGGATAAGAAGGGTTAAAGAGAATAGAAAACAGTAGAGACAGGATATGAGAGTTCCGTCGAAGGCGAATTGGGAGCCACTTGAGCTTAGAACGAAATTGTGAGATATGGTCATACTTGCGCAAGCCAAATATGAACCTAATACAAAAATTTTGAAGCCGCTCAAGCTTATTTAGTTGCTCCTCAGTAAGATCAAGATAGCTGGCGTCGGCATAATCTAGGATAGGGAGGAGAAGAGATTGTGCAAGTGCAATTTTAGTAGCCGTAGGTAGGAAATTACGCAGTCGTTTAAGTGAACCTGCTGCAGCAAACAGTTTCCGACTAACGGTTTCCATCTGCAGAGTCCATGATAAGTGCTGATCCATCATGATACCAAGGTTTTTGACAGCATTGCTGAATGGAATGTTGACCCCATCAAAAACTACAGGTGATAGGTTACTCCAGTCTATCCTGGAGATCATCTGTCTGCTACCTAGAATTATGACCTGCGTTTTGCTGGGGTTCACTGTAAGGCCAAAGGTCGTACTCCAGTCTGTTACGCGAAGGAGATCATTATTAATGTGATGTATGGCATCATTTAGATCAGGGTAAGGAGATTGGAAATAAATCTGAAGGTCGTCAGCATATAAGTGATAGGAAGAGGTTAGGTGGTCAGAAATAGAATTTATGAAGATAGCGAAGAGGAGAGGAGAGAGAACGCCACCCTGAGGGACGCCAGCCAACGTGTCACACCAAGAAGAGTAGTTTTCTTCAAGACGAACACGCTGCCGACGCCCAAACAGGTAGCTGCGAAACCAGTCAGTTACAGCCTGTGATAAGTTAATAGAGCGCAGCACACCCAGGAGTATATCAAAATCAACGGTATTAAAGGCATTGGAAAAGTCAAGAAGAGTAAGCACGGTCAACATACCCTTATCCATACCAAGACGGATATCGTCTGTGATCTTGAGAAGGGCAGTAACCGTGCTATGACCAGGGCGGAATCCGGATTGAAAAGGATTAAGGAGATTATTTTTATTCAGGAAGAGGTTAAGTTGATTATGGACGAGGCGTTCAAGGACTTTGGAGAGGAATGGGAGTATAGAAATGGGACGATATTCAGCGAAGGATTTAGGATTAAGTTTTTTAGGTAAGGGTATGATTTGGGCTTCTTTCCAAGTGGAGGGGAAGTCACAATTTTCAATAGAGAAATTCAGGATATGACACAGGATAGGAAGGATGATATCTAGGATGGGTACAATCATATTACGACTAATACCGTCGTTACCAACTGCATTAGAAATAATAGACAAAACGCTCCTTTTAACCTCACAGGCTGTGAATGTGGTGAAAGAGAAAGGATCATAGTCAGGGAAGGTTTATAAGCAGGATTAAACGCAGGCAAACCCGCGGGACGTAGCTAGTATACTTATATAGCGTTATATGATCTATATCTCTTTCAGAATATGCACAGGCAATTAAGAATTTAACACGTTATCTCGTCACAAGTTACACAAAATACACTCGTTAATTACATGGCAAATATTTTCGATAGATGTTTAAAATTTTCCGTTTCCTTACCCGACTACGTAAAAGCAAACATTAACGATCATCTATGTAGTTAAGATGTGATAATTATATACTTAAGTACATATTTGTTCGACCGAGGTCGAGTGAATGTATGTCGTTGTGATAGTGAACGGGTTTTTTTTAAAGTTTATTTTAGTACAGAATTAGTGTTATTGGTGGGTTTTAAATGTTTTGCTTTGGATTATTAACTTCTAAAACCTTTTTGATTTCCAACTTTTCTTAACTTTTTAAAGATCTGTTAGTCGTCTTAGGAGTCTCAATATGGATTCGGTCTTTAGTTTTTTTGCATTATATATAAGTAGATCTTTTAAGCTTTTATTTACCTTACAATGCTTTGAGAACGAAATATAGTAAAATAATGTTAAGTAAAAGCTTGAAGCTTGCAAGAACATGTTTATTCCCATACATCGAATTATTACCTAGAGAAAGTAGGTTTTCAATCAACGCTTGCTCAGAAGCTAGGCCGAAAAGTTCGCTGTGTGTGCGGAACTGCGTTGTGTTTACTTGCCATGTCACACACACATACGCACTTATAATGTTGCCAGTAAGAATGACTTTTAGCTGAAAGTTGGGTAAAGATGATTTGTGATTTTTACATATATATCGTTTGTGAGTCGGAGAAGTGAACTTTTCATCATCATCTTTATTTTTAAACGCGGTTAAATCTCTTACATGCATACATACATACTTGCTCAAAAAATATATCCCTCCTTGCGCAGTACGGTAATACATTCACAATCGACGAAGATATTGTGTAACAGTTCGAGACGACCCTAACTTACTTAGGTAGTAAATAAGTAATTAACAGAACCTACTAAAAACTAAATTATTCATTATTATAGGTAAACAAGTATAATTTAAGTATATTATGTACCAATTTTTTTTAAAATTATTATTAATTAAAGAAAATTTGGTAATAAATGTGTAAATTGAATTGGGCCAATTTCACACCCACTCATCTGGCAACACTCCGCTCGCACTCAGAGCTAGTTAATTTGATTCACTGTATTTGTTTTATCACACAATTTACGTAATTAAATGTAAGTATTAACTGTGGAATGATACTCTAGAAACCTTATAATCCTTTTCCGATGCTTTGTGGCACAAAATCACTGTACAATATCTCATATTTTGATCATTTTGCGGGAGACGCACTCGCTACCTTGTGACACGGAGCACTAATTGCGCGGGAGTCGATTGGGTCGGATTCCGACCCAAATGAACGGCGAGTATGACGAGTGCGTACTTGGTTTCTGTAGGTTATAATAACGATGTTCCCATATCTTATCTCAGCAAATGTTTTTACGCAGCGAAAATGGCATCAATGTAAAGCAGATTTTTGGAAACGCCGTGCCTACATGGCAGCGGTTCACCGATTACTCGAAGATGCCTGAACCGATTTGAAAAATTCGTTTTTTGTTTCAAAAGGTACCATTTCCAGGTGGTCCCATTTAAATTTTAAAGCCGTTTTTAATAAGTATATCAACATTTGTATTACGATGCATTTATAAACATCGATAACATGATAATGGCTACTGGCTAATTTGACTAGTGCGACGTTTGAAGTCGGTTCTTTTAGTTTTTTAAACGATCTTAAATTATTTATGTGTATATTTACAGGTTTCATAATTCATTCGTTTATCGTTTTTACTCAAGAAGAATTAATAAGTGTAGGCTCAGGTACGAAGACCTAATTCCAAGCGCTGAACTTGAAACTATTCCGTCCTAGACCTTGGTAGAGATCTATGGACAACAATTAGTGGCCAGGAATAGCCGAGGGAACACCACGTAATGGTTGTCCGTCAAATACACTCATCCTGTTATAAATTTAGCCGTCTGTATCGCTAGATAGGTATGATAGCTATGCTAGTACCAAGTTAAAACTTCTGTTGTCTATTATTGTAAATTGTAAGGCTTAGAATAACTCCAGTGGCTTTCAACGTACAAACGGAGCAAGCTAGCTATCCTCGCGCAAGCACGGCAATCGCCAATAGTCTTATTTATAGAGTTACTGTTCAAGTAAATCATAAAATGTTTCTGTCCCCTCCCTGTCTTTGTTCTATTTTTTTCAGTGTAAGTATCAAGTCAAAAAGTCATATTCGATCAGAGATGAGAGAAGAAGGCATGTACGTGTCAAAATCATCTTATGTAAATCATATATTATGCTTTCATCAAACATATGTAACATAAATTAATATAATTTAAAATTATAAATTTTATTAAAGAGTATAAGAATCCTAGCTATCATATTTGAACAGCAGTAAGATCTCAAAGATCACGCAAATGTTGTTTTTTTCGAGGTAAAGGCAAAGATAAGAAAGTTAAATAATTTAAGATCGTGTGTCAAAAAAATCGATGTCATCGAGGTATGTAAATGCATCGTATTACAAATGTTGATATATTAAAAACGGCTCCACCGATTTCGTTAAAATTTAAATAAGACCACCTGGGAAGGGTACCCCAAAGGGCCTTCTTCTACTCTTCGGCACTTCATTTTTGTTTCAAAAAACAAAAAATAATTTTCCAAATCGGTTCAGGCGTCTTCGAGTTATCGGTGTACATACATATAAAAAAAACAAAAACATACAGATGAATTGAGAACCTCCTCCAGAGAAAGAAGTCGGTAGAAAAAGGCCTTAAATGACCAAAGGATATTTACCGTATTAAAGTCTCTGCCAGGCTATTATCTATCAACAACGACTACTACCCTCAACGTGGAAAAATCTGTCGACAACACTAGTTTGTCCTTGCAGCTGTCCTTGTGAGCCTGTTCCCAAACTAGGCCTAGCGTGCTACCTCGACCGCATCATCACTTACCAACACGTAAGATGACAACAGTTGAACCTACATACTGTATGTATGAAAAATTTACCATAAATTGGATATCCCAGTGCAAACTTATAGCCAAATCATGCAACAGTTTGACCTTGAACAGAAAACAAACAAATACCAAAAACTGATTCTCGCATTATAATATGTAAATATGTAGATTAGGTTTCAAGTTTATCCCGCATATATTAAAAAAAGGTAAGTTAACTACAACGTTTACATCACGCCAGTAACAATATATATGATCGTTATAAGAAACCTACTTGCCTCACAACTAGCGCAGTTATTAGCACTAATTATATCGTAATAAAGGACATTATAGCTTATTTTCCGTAATTTTACAACGATCTATTAACCTAATTGTCAGGCATTTGGTATAACTACAGTTATTAGTATATACAGATATTTATTCATGGATCTTGATTAGCAACTGGCAACATAATAATATTCTTCTAAAGGAAACGACACTAGTTAGTACTATGTAAAAGTTATAATAAGGTTTTTTTTTATAATATAAGGTAACAAGACAAGCACGACGCTCGCCTTATGGTAAGCGATGACGTCTACCTATAACAAAAATTTGCATGCCCCCGCAATGCGCCTTTTACCTAAGGTATTGACTATTGGTAAAATTAAGTTGACCCGGTTGACAAGTTTCATATTTTCATATGGGCTTAAATACTTTCATGATTTAATTAAATCAATCATAAAATTTATTAAAAAAATATGTCTAATTATTGATACTGTGTTGTGTTTTATTGATTAGGAACCTATATATTATATTCTATATTTTAAACTGTAACGCCTCCATTATTGTACAACAATATCATTCACAAGTTTTGGATTTTGTTTTATGTTTTATTATTTCCCAGACCCTGTACTTCTCTCCCGTTCTCTTCGTATTTCATAGGTATTAATACTGTAAGAAATTCGTATTATTTTATAGAACTTTTTCCGTCCCATATTTATTATCATCCAAATGGGCCACACTGATCGTCCAGGGAAGAGACAAAAACATTTTTAACCGACTTCAAAAAAAGGAGGAGGTTTCTCAATTCGACCGTATATTTTTTTTTTTTTTTTTTATGTTTGTTCGCGGATAACTTCTTCGTTTATTAACCGATTTCGATTATTCTTTTTTTGTTCGAAAGGAGATATCCCAAGTGTGGTACCATGGTAATTTTATAGAGGTATGATAAGTATCTCCAGAGATATTGAGATAAACATCTCAAAATTGGTACTGAAAATGAATAGCGCGGCATTGAAGTCGGTTGTTTTTTTAGTTTTTAAACGATATTATTAATTTATGCAACTCTATCACTGGAATGACACTGGAGTAATACTGGAAGGACTACTAGCATGATTTGAACGGAGCTCGATCTCGTTAATAGACAAGGTTATGTAAGACAAGTAAAAAATATGGCAGTCGGATGTTTCCCAGACAGTTTTAGATATTTCTAGACTGACAGGATTGTAGGTTGGACCCAGATGCGGAAGGGAGTTAAATAGGAAGAGTCTACGGCTTATGATGGTTACACACCAAGCCAACGAAGGTAAACGAATGGGCGAATGGAATAAGATTCATCTATACAGGCTTTATATTTTAACCAATTAATTGGCTTCATTATAATGCTGTAGAAAAAATCGATTATTGGGTATCGTTCCACAAAACGTAACACTCGCCTGATGGTAAACGATGACGTATACTATAAGGCTTGCTGCAGATACATCGTAACGTTTCGCCTCGCCTCGGAACAAGCGCGGTTAACTTATTTTCATAAGTCGTTAGAGCTCGTATTCGGGGTGCGGGAGATTTCTGTTCACGCATGCCATAGGGACCGCATGCCTAATAAATCCTAATAAATCGTGCGCCTACATGCGAGGTACGGGAGATTTCTGTTTAAGCATACTATAAGGCCAGCAAGCTATAATCATTTTCATTAGTCGATAGGGCCCGCTTGCGGGGTACAGGGCTTCGTTCACATCCTCTGGAGAAGGTATTTCGGTTGTTTTGCAACTCGCTTGAAGGTCCGCAACGACCACGGGTGTTTCAGTCTAATTGTGATTTTGACATTTTGTGGAGACTCGAATTTCGAGGTTATGTTCATTTATTTTTCTTTTTTCTTAATATGTTTCGTTTGTTTTTACGATTAATGTCTCAGTATGTCACGTCTTGGTCTCGACAATGCAAATTTCTTCCAATTCCCTTAATCTGTAACAAAATTACGGCTTTTCCCGCTAAATTTAATTTAACCATCGAATTTGATGGTTAAAAAGTTGCAACCGGAGTGAAACAACCCAGGTCGTGAACGACAGTTGCTGCAACCGAGTGCGACGCTCTGAGGTCGTGAACGGGGTTAGAGCGTTTGGGTGCACTCCGAGCGTAGGTCGACGCAGCCCAGGAGATTTATTTTCTGTGTATGTTGTAACCTACTTTCATAAGGCGATAGCCCGTATTTGGGGACTCCCCGCATGCTGTAATAACGACTGAATTAATGACCAATAAAAATGAGGCCTTATAGCCGTGCGGCCCAAACTAATAACTTGACTGACAACAGAAAATAAATTACGTAGCATGCTAATTCGATCTTTTTACAGTTTTTTACCAACCTCACAAAAAAGGAGGAGGTTCTCAATTCGTCTGTATGTTTTTTTTTGTGTATGTTACGCGATTACTCCGTCAATTGTGAACGGATTCGAATGATTCTTTTTTTATGTCTAGGGTAGGTATACGTTTCCGAGGTGGTGGCATTATAATTTTAACGAAATCGGCCGAGCCGTTTTTAATATATCAACATTTGTATTACGATGCATTTACTTATCTCGACGATTCACTACTTAAGAGTTCTACTGGCACAGATTATATAATAGTTACTTAGTCTACTGGCTACTTTGACTAGCGCGACGTTTGAAGTCGGTTCTTTTAGTTTTTTAAACGATCTTAAATTATTACCTAATATTTTCAAATTGTTCTCCTTTTGTTTTGTTATTCATTTGTCAATTTTGTTGAATTGTTTGAAAGGGAACAGAGCATTACGCCTAAACCTTTGTATAGTATACAGTATTCAGGATTGGTTTATTTATGTGAAGCCTAAACCGTAGACTTTTAATCTTGATTCTCACACGCTCTGTAGTTCTTTGAAATTGATTCAAGATTTTACCAGATCAAAAGGAAATAGCATTACAGAACCATAGATGGAATAATAGACAAAATTGAAGTAATCTTTCGTTATTAAAGTGTTAAGCGCTTTGTTCGCAGATTGAAAGAATGAGTACCTGAGTGTAATACAGGTAAAACTTCTGCTAGTCCGCCTGGGGCGGTACCAGGTTTTATTGTAAATGACTCAACTGAGGTAAGTAAGTACTATTCTGCTTTTCAGTTTTAAGAGGAAGCATTGAATACATTACAGGGCGGGTAAGCGCCATCGCACATTATATGTAAAGTAATTGGAACGGTACTGTAGCGGAAGAACGCTAACGGTCGTCGTCCACTTACACGACCCTGCTTCAACACCGCTCCCGCACAACACCGCCTTAAACGGAGGTGACTACTTGATGTCCACGCGCGGACAGCTAGCAGGCCACCAGCTGTCCACGCGCGAACATCTAGCAGGCCACCCGCTGTCCACGCGCTTACAGCTATAAGTCTCCAAAAAGTAACGTGGTTCAAGCGACACAGACCGCGCGGGCCGCTCGCAGTATGCGAGTCGAGTAGCATGATAGCGGTAAGCTCGGTTACAGCGAGCCGACTGCTAATTTGTGTTGACAATGTAAAGTCTGTCTACAGAGGACGTCCTAAGGCTCACATTTTAATGAACATTATTTTACCGGGTGGGAGCGGGGTGGTGTATATGGGCGACGACCTTAAGGCGTCGGCCTGATGATCGAGAAGTCGTAAGTTCGATCCACATCCACACATTGCACTATTGACGTGAACCCACTCCAGACACATAAGGCATATTTAGCTTAGTTGGAGGGGTTAACAAGAATACTAGTAATGTTCACCTGCACGTAAAAAAGTAAGATAACCTTCCCAGTTTTAATTCACGTGCAATTTTAGTTGCAAATTGAGAATATGTAGGAAATAAATAGCCTAGTATTTTAATTTTAAACGAAATCATAATCCTTTTTATTGAACAACACAATTAAACTTAAATTATTAAGTAAGTTATAGTATTCAAATGATAGCCGATATGTTTACAAATAATCACAAAATGATTTCTAATATCATACAAAAGTTTAGCAAATTAAAAAAATGCCATCGCTAGCTAGGGACGCGTGAAATGTGTGGCTGATGTGAAACATCGAATACTGCGAAATGGGAGTGGAGAATTCGCGCGGGAGGGGATAGCCGAATAGAGCCGACGAGCCACGAACGGCGCGTCACCAGCACAAGAATACCCCATTATTAACTGTAATGTAATAACAACCGTCTCGCTGCGACTTCGCGTCGTGCGCGTGTGGCGCGACCCTTGCTCAAGTCAGCTCCTCGACAGCTCAAAATCGTGGCGAGGTGAGGAATTCACCGAAATTCTATACATAGAATGATGGAGAACCTATCGTCTACTGGGGTGACTGACCAATATTTAGATACTTTGATTTGCTACATCAGCAACCAAGAATCATGACTGATGATTTTTAATGACGGATTATCTACCGTGTAATAGACACCTAAAATGTCATCTTATAGATTAGAAAAGAGGGAGATGCCGCTATACGCCTGTAAAGCCCTATCTTTTTCTTTTCTAATCAATATATTATTTTTATATAATTTGTGGCAGGCTCTCAGGAATCATCTTAACTAATTAAGTAAGAATACAATATAAAGCACTTCTGTTAATAAGTAACTTACAGCAAATAACCAATTATTAGGTCATATTATAATATAATGGTTAAATAGTACATATTTATTTTACAATATTTAGATTTACATCAATCTATATACATAATATAAACATGTTTACGCTAAAATACTGTTATTTTCATTGTATCACAAATTTAAGATCTTTTTTATAAGTTTGAAATAATATAAAGAAATACAGTAAGTATTTATTTTAAAATATTTATGTATAATGTAAAATAAAATATTCTACTAGGTATAGCAAAATTATATACTTATGTATAAACTCTTACATAGCAAATATAAAGAGTGGATTTTTGAAATGGGACCTTAAGGGCAAGAATAATACGATGCCCACTTAAAGGCAGCTGTGAAGCTCTGAGGTCCCGGTGGTGTCGAGGTAGAATGGTCGGCTCTGACGCCAGAAGTACCGAGTTCAAAACCCCCCGTAAACCAATGGACTTTTTCATCGAAAAAAATTATGTGCGCTTTTCACAGTGGCCTTCCGGTGAAGGATAAACAAAACCCCCAACCCCCGCATAGTAGTAGAACACTGTCTAGTCCTGTCCGCCTAGCCAGCTACCACCCTCAAGTTAGAAAATCTGTCGCCAAAACACATGTGTTCCGGTAGCTATCCTTGAGAGCCAGTTCCGATTCTAGGCCTAGCGTGTTACCATCCTCGACTGCATTATCACTTACCAACACGTGAGATAGTGGTCAAACGCTAGTCTATATGATCGCAAGACGCTGCGCTGTAGTGAATTCTAGGTGTCATCGGCTCGCAGAGAGGTGAGGGGGACGGACCCCGCTCTATCTCGCCTGGTGGTAAGCGATGATGTGGTCGAAGATGGTGAACATGTTAGGCCTATAATGGCCTGACTCGCAAGGTCTGTGTACTACCTGAATACTATATGGTTACAGTGGCAGAGCTTTTTCTCATAAGTGGTATATTACCTTTTGTCAGAAGGGTTACGGACCTTTACGATCCCATCACTCCCATCTCAAAAATCCATCTTTTTTTAAATGATTATAGAGCATATTACTGGTAAATATGTCCCTATTATCACTACAATCTAGCCTTTTCGACTAATTAGCAATTTTTTTTAGCCTTTTACTTTTACTTTAGCTTAAACATCAGACGCATTTTTTATAAAACAAAATACATTGCAAAGAAAATAAATAAATATTTTTTGGAAAAAAAATAATAGCATTCTCTTCTACAGTATATTCTTTATATACAAATAAATTAATAGTTTCTACTAAAAAATACAAAATATAATAACAATTAAAAAATAAAATATGCATTCTAAATATCTAATGATTTACCTATTTACTTATTATAAATTATAAAGTAGTACTAATAATACTACTTCACATCTCTCATATTCGGTAAGTCCTTATTACCCCCAAATGGGGCTTGTAGGTAACCAATTAGCGCTCTAGGGTAATAATGTAGCTAGAAAAGCCCTAGGGCGGTAAGTAATTAAAAAAAAACTGTTCTCTCTTTCAAAAAGTTCGCGTACATCTAACCATCATACTGGCAATAGACATCATGCATTCAGCAAGCAGACAAAAGAGGTCGCTTCGCAATTCAGCCTTGTCTTCGTATGAGTATAATAGTCATCAATTTTAAATATCGAACGGATGCTGGGCCTAACTTAACCACTATAAAAAGGCACGGTGGGTGGAAACCCAGCAAGGTGGCTGAAGGTTACATTGAAGATTCCATACAAAATAAAAGTAAAATTACCAACCAAATAACGGAAACTATTCAGCTTTCAAAAAATGAAACATCTTTCTCAAGAGATGATCCGCAACCATCAACTTCTGCTGAAGAAAGCTTCATCCCGTCAGATTTTGTCCATGACCAACAAATATCACAATCTCAAACTTTTAACATACCCAAAAAACACCTGTCCCTAAAATTTGAAAATTGTTCTCATTTCACTATAAATTTTAACTAATAAAATGTTTTATTCTTGTAATGCCGGTTTTTTTCTACTTACCTCACAATCGAGATGTAAAGCAGAGTAGTTAGCTCGGGTGTAAGCATCAATTGCACCCTCGAACTATAGGCGCCCTCGCTGCGCTCGTGCGCCTAAATATCTCGGGCTGCAATTGATGCCTTACAGCCCTTGGCTACTAATCTACTATTATTGTACAAAATTATATATATAATCCAAAATTTCTCCGTCCAGAGGGTCTCGAAGCCGCGCCTGCTGGGTAAGACGACAAACTGCTTTAACCAACTCAGCTATGGTTAAAATGCAATCAAGACGTTTCGTCGCTTCAGTCCGTGGCTAAGTTAGTTAAAGCGCTTGGGCGTGTTTAACCCAAGTGGCACAGGAGGGGGGGGGGGGGGGGCGGTTCGGAACACCTCCTCGTGGTGTACTCTGGGTATCGGCCGACTTTTCCTAGTCAACTGGGTTAAGTTGTCGACCGATAGCGAAGTTCCGACGTGAGGGGCTCCTCTGCGTGTCCCTTTGATATTCAGCAGAGGGCACAGTGGGACGGGGCAGGGCGGGCTCGGTGGTGGGAGCTGCCCAAGCGGTGGGGCCGAGCATATGCTTGAGCCAAGTAGAGGGTTTCTCGCATGCCATTGGCGTGCGAGTTGGACGGTGGACGGTGTGCGAGTAGGGGTAGTTGCCCTTCGCACACCTGTCATGTGAGGGACAGAGGGTGTGGTGAGTTTGAGGAGAAGACGAGCCACACTCCTCTTAGGCTGTGGGTCCGACTTACTCGGGCCGAGTGGTGGGGCCGGTGACGGTCGTAGAGTCTCGTATGCCACTGGCACTGACATGCGAGTCGAACAGCGGACGGTGTGCGAGTAGGGGTATTTGCTCTTCGCACACCTGTATCAGAAGGACGGAGGATGTGAGGCCAGGTGCCACACTCCTTTGTCATTGTGGAGTAACTGTTGGGGGGTCGGGGGACTTTCCATCGGCCTGCACTCCCCACATGACGGTTGAGGGTTGTTGACCTTGATGAGCAGGGTCAGCCATCCGCAGCGGCAGAGGCCTATTTGGGTCTGCCACCGAGGCAAGTTGGTGAATTCTAGCGCAACCCCATCTAGCCCCACCACGGTGGATGACGGCTCACCCCAGGTTTTTAGTGCGGTACCTTTAGGCAGCGAATCCCACATAACTATCTCGCTCCCCCGGGCAAGGGGTATCCATAGGGGATTTTCTTGGGTCAAAAAAAAAGGAGGCGCGGGAATTTTGTATTGTATATAATAATGTAGAAAAAATAAAAAGTAGATATAGTATACACATAAAGAAACATAATAGTAGTAGTCCTTAAAAATCAATTACATTAAATTATTTTTCATATCTGGCCACAAGAATTTTGTAGCTTTCAGTGATGATTTACACTTGTTAATTACAGACGTACGCTAAAATTGATCGTGTAATGTATTCAAATCGATTAGTCATTTACATAGTCGATTTTAGTTGTGCCTGGCATGGGACTTGTGGCTAAAATTTACTTATGTAACTGATGGTCTTACAATTTCAAAGCAATTAAAGTGCATAGGAATGAGCAGTTTTCATTTTTTTTAAATAGTGAGACTTAACACTCTAGATGGCGTCATAATCACATTAAGTGACAATAAATTAATCTGACACTGTCATAACATAGTGAAACTCAAGAAGAGCGTTAACGTTTACAGTCCGGCAAGTATAACTTGGCGTGCCTGTGCGCCACTGTGCTTTTACTTTGTTCTTTGATAACAGTTTCTCTTAAACCACTTTTAATTACTTTTGGCATTATTGAACTATTTTAATGTAGCAGATTTATCAATAATAATGTCGCGGTAATCTCTCAAACGTCAAACTCACGGTTTCAAGAGAGCGGAATTAGTTCCAAAAACCACCACCGCCAAGTTATACTTGTGGCACTGTAAATGTTTTTTTAGCGAAAAAACCAAAAATGCGGTGGCTGTAAAAGAAATCTTTAAATTGAATGGTGATTTATATATACGTCATCTATTGGGATCTAGTGGTACTACTTTTTTAATGAAAACGACTCATGTTTTTCTATAATAGTCGATTTTAAAATGCACCTTCATGTAGTACGTCAATGAAGATCACGATTGAAATTGCAAAACATGTCTAAATTACTCTAAATTAAATCAGATATCACTGCAAAGGAAAATTATTGTACACATCACCTCACCTATTTGTACCGATTTGTAGTAAAACATTAATAATAAAAATAATAATGGAATGTTCTTACTTTAAAGGCCTCATTTGTGAAAACAGGTCGTTATCCAAAATAAAAGTATATCTGAAACAAAAAAAAAACATACGATTAGAATATTATGAAGGAATATAGACAATTTGAAGTGTTGAAGTAAGGCTTTTTCTAGTACCACCAGATAGTCTGTTTTTTTTTTATCTCGCCTGGTGTTTAGCGATGATGTGATTAGCCCCCACTAAGAGCTTTATGAGACGACAATGGTGATTTGTGGAAAAAATGTTCACAAATAACCATTGATGGGGAATGGGTATTGTGGAATAACCCTGATCGAATATGGTGAAAACTCTAAGCCTAGAATGGTCCGGCTCTCAAGGACTGTGTGCTATTGGAACAACGTAAGGTAATGGCGATTTTTTTTTTTTTTTATACTTACGAAAAAATTTCTCCTTTACGGTGGTAAGCTTCTTTTTAGTAGCAAGTCAGGTGAAACAAACGAAGCGAGTCAAATACAAGCCTATCAATTTTTAATACCTTTTTTTAAATTAGATATACGTTATGTTTTAAATCGGAAGACAGATTGAGACTAGTGCAGTATGTCGAACGATTAAATGTTTTCCAATGTTTCATTTTCACACAAGCACGATGCTATATATCATTGGATTTTTGAATGAACTCAATATATTTTGACTTTTTATACTGTTGTCTATTGGGTCATATAGAACTGGCTGGACATACACAGGGTTTCCCATTACTCAACCTCAACCGGGCACGGGGTGAGAGGTGGGGTCACAACAGTCCCGGGAAAAATAGAAAAAATATAATTTTCTGTTAGTTAAATTTTAACTGGAAAATTTATAAAAATAGGAAAATTGACACCTTACATCATATCTTTAGGTCCTGTGACCACACATTTTATAAATCTACGTTATTTTTAAAAAAGATTTTTAATTAAAAAAAAAAAAAAATTGTGTAATACATACCTCACCCAAGCGTTCCAGCAGCTAACGAAGCAAGGACGACCAGCAGGGCGGTAGCGACCCCTCCGGCCCCAACTTGCGCCCCCATCACCGCCCCCGACTCCGCCCCTGTCCCGAACGCGTCGGCTGCCGACAAGGTATCTGTCAAAACGTCATCGGTCAGCGCTTAACGCTACCGATGGACTAGTCTGCCTAATTTTGAGGGTAGTTTTTGGTTTCTACTAGTGTTTAGGTTACAGGTGTCAATAGGCAGCTGTAAACACTTACCATCAAGCGGGCTACATGCTTACTTGCTGCTATATATATATTTATCTTATTTACGGCTACATAAATAACTAGTTAAAATGTAACTGTTCAAAAGGAAAAGTTGCGAAATAATAATAGCACAAAAGAGAATCAACATTTTCAGCATGACGAAAATTGTTATCAAAGTAATAAATATATATAATAAGTTTAATAAATTGCAAATATTATAACATGGCTTGATTCAATTAGAAAACCGAAACTGTACTTTGTGATTTAGGTACTGTAAAATATCTGGTCTAGTAACTAAAGGCTCAATAACTTGTTACATATTACTATAACTTGTTTTATTCTAGATAGACAAACGTTTCACCACTATCTCACCTGATGTTAGTTGACGATATGGTCGACGATGTAGCACGCTTTCGCTTATCTACAAAATACTTGTTCACTCACAATTTGAACATAAGTTTTGTAATTAAGTTTTAGTTTACATTGCCTACTACCATATATACGATATCCTTTGATCCGTCCTAACCTGCGTATCTTATATAGATCTAAAGTGTGTTCCTATGATATAATAACCACTGTGTTATAGTGACCATAAAGCATTAGTACACAGTAGATACCGTATCGTCACAATATGTACATACTAAGCCTTATGGCTTCTATCTAATTATTATCGATCCTATAAACAAATAATTTCACACCAAAATCTACCTCATTTACAAAGAACTTAGCCCCACAGGGCCACAACATAAATAGTCTTGGAAAAAGAACACAGAAAAGTCAATCACTTCAGTGTAACGCATTTGTCACCAATCAGCGCCATCTATTGGCATCACTACGCTACTTCCATAATTTAATGTTACTTTCGTTAAGTTTTCTATATTTAAAACACACTTAGCTAAAAATATTACCTACGTACATATAAACTGTACTTAAAATAACTTAATATTTACACCGAAAACATTACTTATACCATTAAACCATAATACCATAGAAACCAAAGAGCAAAACCCAAATTAGTCAGATTGCCCATAGATAGCATGCAGTTCAAAGAAGAAGGAAAATATTAATATCCTGGAATAAAATTATGTATTATATTATAGAACGTAAATATATTATAAGCAAATATCCTGTAAATAAATAAAATAAATTAAATCTAAATGAATTTCTATATATACTATATCTATATAGCCGATTAATGCATTTTACATACGTACAAATATACTAAGAAAGAGTATGCAACATTAGAAATTAATATAACTAATTACTGTTTACAAATATACTACAAGAACATACATGCAATACTATTATATTTTTACATTTAACATAATGTTTAATGAGTGTAAAATGATATTAAATTATTAAGTTCCGAACAGAGCACTAACCATCAATGTTAATGTATTATTCAGTTTTTAAAAAGCTTAAATTAACAGATATAGAGTCTGTGAAAAAAGAAAACCGTCGTGGCGTTACGACAAACTAACATTCAAAGGTAAGTAAAGAAGGTAAATACCTACCTAGTATATCTTCTACGATAACATGGCCCGCCTCTCCAAATTAGTGTTTTAATTTGTGTTGTCACATCCTTACGAAAGAGTTTGTAAGTAGTTGTAATTATGTTGTACTACGTTATAAGAGTAGGCACTTCCCTACATTGTTGATACCCGAATTAAGAACCTACTTTGTAGCCAACCTAACTAAAGAGAAAGTATTGATAATAAATTTCATAGAAACTTTTTTTGCAGTGTTGGTTGGTACAAAGTACGTTCATAATTACGAGTTATTTAATTATGTATGCAATGTCGCGGAACCGGCAGTACCAGTACGCACACATGCGTGGTGGTGCGTTGTAAATACTTTCACAATTACTACCAAACTTTTTTGAATTTTGGAGGGGCGGGTCATGTTATCGTAGAAGATCTCTAGCACACGATAATGATAGGAGTAGGTACCTACCAAGATTCAAACATTTTTAGTCGTACTAGTAATGACAGCAGTGTTGTCAATGCAACAAAAACAATAAATTGAAACGACCGACGCGACCTCAATTTCTACGACGGTTCTCTTTTTGCACAGACTAAATACATGCAATGTTAGTAATCTTTATTTGACATTTTATTGTTGTCTTTAATATTGCCTAAAAAAGATTAGCAAGCGATAAGGCCGCGTATTGTAATTATTTATTTTTAGTGGTTATTTATATTTTAAACCGACTTCCAAAAAGGAGGAGCTTCAATTGGTCGGTATGTTTACCTCCAAGGTGACCCCATTTAAATTTTGTCAAGATCTAATACGTATCTTCAGAGATATGTCCTCGAGCGGCATGGAAATCAGTTTTTTTACATTTTTAAACTATTATAGTCCGGCACTCTCGCAACCTTCCTGCGGAGTGACAGAGGGTGGCGGAGACGAGGTAGCGGTAGTAACTATTATATAATCTGTGACACGGCTACACACGCTTCCCTTCCCCGCTACACCACCCGCTACCCGCTGACATCTTGGGTACCTCGTCCCCGCCACCGTCTGACACCCCGCGAGACGGTCGCGCACGAGATTGCCGGACTATAGTACTACAATATCGGGTTTATCTAAAAGCTAGCTAACACCAAGAAATTACTTTTTGATTTAAACATTTTGTCTACCCACAACATTATCTACAGTTTGTAACATATAATCCAACTAACTAACATATAGATTCATTGAGGACATACCTATTTCACCAACTGCAATGATAGATGGACAAAAAAAAAACAATTTTAGTCAAGCGGTAGCACATAATGTAACTCAAAAGCAGATTTGGCCAACCACAACCTGCAAAAATGGGCACAGTAAATGAGACCTTGATCCAAAGCAGCAAGGGCAATTGTCAAAAACATTGTACGTTCCACCAAACATGAGACTTGACAAAGCACGTAGTTTAAATGGATTTGTAGATCTCTTTAGCGGTACCACAGAATATATATAGTACAAGTACAGAAGATGCACTCTCTGATAGCAAAAATGCGAGTTTAAACCTAGTTACAACGTCGGTAATGTTCAATATACGCTACACGCCTGGGATGCGACCTTGAATTTGCGACACAGAATAAACGAATAGTAACTAGGAACCGCGTGTTGTGCTCCGTAAAATGCACCGTAAGTCCGCGCTGCGAGAGTCTGTATCACTCGGTCAGCTCGCGGGCCGTCAGCTGTCTCTTACTGTAAGGTTGAGTGTTGTGAGAAAACAGATTGAATAGTAAAGTAAAGGCGCGCGTCCGATCGAGAGCGCGCGTGACACTACTGACCGAACTTGTAGCCCGCGAGGTGTCGCGGAGGTACTAGCATATTCATAGCTATAGTGCGGAGTGTGACAGGCCTGCGTGTACGAGGTCTGAAGCGGGAAAGAAAAGGACCGGGCGTCATCGAATCGGCTCTTTTTTACGGCCCCGATGACGCCTGGCCACTTTCACTTGAGACCTCATTAAAGATACCTATAAATCAATATAAACCACATGGTTTCCCAAGTCTCATTGGCATTTATTACACTATGAATTAACAGAGAGTGCGAATAATTAGGGATGAGCGGTAATGACAAAATATCGTTTGAGGATGGAATGGTTGGGTAAGCCTGCTTTAAAGCTATACAAATAATGTTTAAATCACAGATATATAAGTACAATAGATAACGCAAGTATCACTGCATTGAAACTAAGCGTGTCAACTTTTCGATACATTCTGTGACGGCACAGCCGAAAGCCGAAGTTCGGAGAGGCGGCCAAACCTTGATGTTTGTTCGGGGTTCGGACACGGGAAGTACCTACACGTATTTGCGTTATCTATTGTATATATATATTTGTGGTTTAAATCATGATTTTAGTTACATAGTGAACCATTATTGATGAAAGATTCGAATCGATTCGATGTCACTTGAATCCCTAGTAAGTATAAAGAAAAGGTATTGGACAGTTAATAAGAGGGTACGCGGGTTGCACTTTCCTATACAAATGTATTCCTTCGTTTCCTCCCTGGAAAATGCTTCTAGAGAAAAAAATGTTTCTACAATTAATCAAGGCCTGTTGTAGCTACAAATATTTGCAAATAGAAATATAACCATTTAAAAATCTTAAAGAGGACATTAGAATGCTTATATATATTTTTGCAATTGGTTGGTCAAAAAAAGCAAATGATAGGGGCGTAGCAACAGACATTGATTTGTCGTAGAAATAAATTTTGCTCTAGAAGCATTTTCCAGGCAGGAAACGGGGGAATATATTTGTATGGAAAAGTGCACCCCGCGTTACCTCTTAATTTGTCGTACGATGGAACGTTGATCGAGGAGACACAATATAATTTTGATTGTGTGTGGAAACTCTATGAAAGGTAAAGAGAAGATAAATGCGTGCAATCTTACCTCCATATCGGTTTAGCATCGCCATAACGACGCCATTAGTCCAACCGAATCCTTTTTGTAACTCGTATTCACCGCCGCCGCCTAACCCGCCGAATATTGTTGCGTCGTACTGCAATATAACATGTAAATGTAAGTCCATAAAGTTTATTTTCATATGAAAAATGCTAAAACTGTGTAAGAATTCTAGTATTATTATAAATACGAAAGTTTGCAAGTAAGTATGATAATGATGGACAAAATGGCTGGATATTTGTTACTCTTTCACACCGAAACGGCTGAAAGGATTCGGAAGGAATTTGATAATTAATGGATGCACATAGTATGTATACATTTAAAAGCGGGCAAAGTCGCGGGGTGCAGCTAGTTGTTAATAATAAAAAAAACTTAAGAGTAAATAATTAAGGTAGTTTAAAAACTAAAACAACCGACTTCCATGCCCCGCGAGTCAGTTTCAGTAGCAAGTTTGAGACGTTTATCATCATATCTCTGGAGATACTTATCAGCTCTCGATGAAATTACAATGGGACCACCGCGGAAACTAGCCCTACCGATTAAAATAAGAATCATTCAAATCGGTTCAAAATTACGGAGTAATCGCGTAACATACACACAAAAAACATACAGACGAATTGAGAACCTCCTTCTTTTTGGGAAGTCTGTTGAAAAATATATAATAAAAATCTGTCTTCGCAGCAATGTTCCATTATATTCCCTGCAAGGGTGTAACGTCAACGGAGCTCGTATATATGTTTCAATGAATGAATTCATGCATCAGTTCCAACATGTCGACATATTTAATGATAAGTTGAATGTTATTATTAATAACTTTAGGATATTTTTAAGTTTTCATAATTAGTTTAACCCTTGTTATAACTTAGTTACTAAATAGTTAGCGTTTTGGCAATGCTGTTAGCTTACTACATTCTGAAATAAATAAATAAATATATAATATAGATAAGCGGTAGCGGTTTAAGACGGCTATTTGAAGTCTGGCCAACACTTTACTGCTTTATTACAGCATTATTCTTAATATATTACGGGTTATTTTTCTCTCAATCGCATTCGTCGGAAAAATATCAAAACTTCAATCCTTGTGAATTTATAATAGCGACATCTATTGGCAGTAAGAAAGAACAATCTGTGCTGACTGCTACCAGATGGCGCTTATATAAATTATATTAAAACTACTATATTACAACTATTATATTAAAACTTAAACGACAGTAGAAACAATTGAGAATCTTTTATTATATTTCGACTAGCTGCACGCTGCGGCTTTGCCTGCGTTTAATCCTAGTTATAAAAATTCTTCTTGAAACACTATTGTATTGATTAAAACTGCATTAAAATCCGTTACGCACTTTAACAGATCTAAGCGTACAGGCGCGGGAAACGACTTCGTTTTATACTATGTAATAATAATAATTTAAAAAACTTTAAAAACTAAAAAAACCGATTTCCATGCCCCGCGAGTCAATTTCAGTAGCAAGTTGGAGACGTTTACCGTCATATCTCAGGAGATACTTATCAGATCTTGATGAAATTACAATGGCACTACCGCGAAAACGTACCCTACCGGTTAAAAAAATAATCATTCGAATTGGTTCACAATTGACGGAGTAATCGCGTAAATAACATATTTAAAAAAACATACAGACGAATTGAGAACCTCCTTCCATTTAACCGACTTCAAAAAAAGGAGGAGGTTTTTCAATTCGACCGTATATAAATATATATATATTTTAATGTTTGTTCGCGGATAACTTCGTCGTTTATGAACCGATTCTGATTATTTTTTTATTGTTGGAAATGAGATATCCCAAGTGTAGTACCATGGTAATTTTATCGAGGTATGATAAGTATCTCCAGTGATATGGAGATAAACACTTCAAAATTGGTATTGAAAGTTATTAGCACGGCATTGAAGTCGGAAGTCTATAGTTTTGTTAAACTATCTTATTATTGGAAGTCGAAGAAAAAGATGAAGCCATACCTTCAGATTAAAAAGATATATATTACCTTTTCTAACATAGCAGTCTTCTGCTTCCAAACTGCGAAATTACTCCGGACCCATTTGGTTGCTATTTCGTTAGCGTATCTCATGGCCTCAGGCAGGCCAGTGTTGGCAAGTCCCATGACAACTATGTATTGTAGTGGAGGCCAGGCGTTGGGATAGTCCCATTGTTCTCCTGAATGCTCGAAGGTAGCTGGGATTCCGCCTTCGAAGATATCCACCTGGGAATTAAAAAAATATATTACAATTTTAACTTGTGCTGGAATTTGAACATCGATGTTTACAGTTGGTGGGAGCGTTATATCGATGTTCCACCTGACTTGCATGAAACTGCACATTACTAGCTATGAAATCATTAGGCAACAGTTTTATAAACGTCTTATTGCCTGAGGGCTCAGTATATATGTCGCAGGCAGATAGTTCAATTAACAGTCTAGCCTCTTAACTAAACTCTAAACTAACAGCGCCGTTCAACTAGATTCCTGAATGATATCCAGCCATTTGATCAAACAGCTAGGCAAATGACTTGGATCGATGACATTTAACCTAGCCTGTTCATGAGTCTGACACTAAGGCAACACACTAGGAACAGTGGAGGAACAACAGGAACACACAGTCATAATACATATATTTCTGGTGACGCGTGGCTCCCCTCCTCGCTGCGCTCGTCGACGCACGTCACGCGGTGGTCACTGTTCTCTACGTCATCATATATACGTCATACATACGTCATCGATCCAAGTCATTTGCCTAGCTGTTTGATCAAATGGCTAGGCAAGTAATGAAACGTCATCGATCCAAGTCATTTCCCTAGCTGTTTGATCAAATGGCTAGGCAAGTAATGAAACGTCCACCCTCAAGTTAGAAAATCTGTCACCAAACATATAATGTGTTCCGGCAGCTATCCTTGAGAGCCAGTTCCCATTCTAGGCCTAGCGTGCTTACCATCTTCGACCGCATCATCACTTACCAACAGGTGAGATAGTGGTCAAACGCTAGCCTATAACGTATAAAAAAAAAAAAAACGTCATCGATCCAAGTCATTTGCCTAGCTGTTTGATCAAATGGCTACGCAAGTAATGAAACGTCATCGATCCGAGTCATTTGCCTAGCTGTTTGATCAAATGACTAGGCAAGTAATGAAACGTCATCGATCCAAGTCATTTGCCTAGCTGTTTGATCAAATGGCTAGGCAAGTAATGAAACGTCATCGATCCAAGTCATTTGCCTAGCTATTTATCAAATGGCTACGCAAGTAATGAAACGTCATCGATCCAAGTCATTTGCCTAGCTGATTGATCAAATGACTAGGCAAGTAATGAAACGTCATCGATCCAAGTCATTTGCCTAGCTGTTTGATCAAATGGCTAGGCAAGTAATGAAACGTCATCGATCCAAGTCATTTCCTTATCTGTTTGATCAAATGGCTAGGCAAGTAATGAAACGTCATCGATCCTAGTCATTTGCCTAGCTACTTGATCAAATGGCTGAATATAATTCAGGAATCTAGTTGAACGGCGCTGTTTAGTTTAGAGGCTAGGCTATTAATTGAACTGCTAACTAAGCTATCTGCCTGCGACATATATATAGCAACTTTATATGCTGTAACATCTGTGCAAATGTTGTACGATCACATATAAACACCAATATTGTAAATGCGAAAGTCGGTTTGTTAATTTGGGACTTGTTTACAGTCAAACGGCTGGACCGATTTAGCTGAAATTTTCTACAGAGACAGCCAGTACTGTAGATTAGGCTATAGGATGCTTTTCAGCGTTAAAAAGCACCCTAACGAAGCTGCAGGGCACAGAAAATTAAACTAATTTTGATTCTGATTTTCGTTTTGATTACTGAATTTCTTACCTTAACTTTATCCAAGTAATTGATAACCCTATTGACATAGTACTCCTTCCTGCCTTTATCGTAACATCCGGCCCACAGCGGCGCCATGTTGGATGGGTAGAAGTAATCTCTGCGACGATGAGACTCGAGGCTGTAGTCCAACCATACGCCAACGTCTTCATGCCAGAGGATCTGAAGACAAAAATACAGCTAATATCATATGCCCAGCAGTGGACTGACACGTAAACTTAATACTTCAGATCCTTTAAAAATAAAACTGACTTCGAAAGCCGCGCTAGTAATGTCAACCGATTTCTACAAAAAAACAGGTTCTTAATTCGTGTGTGATGTGTGATATAGGGTTCCGTACCTTAAAAGGAAAAAAGAACCCATTTTGGATCACTTTGTTGTCCGTCTGTCTGTCTATCTGTCCGTCAAGACCCTTTATTACCGGAATGCGTTGAGGTATATATATGAGTTGAAACTTAAACTAAATACTTGGGTCTACGGTATGTTTCGGCTGAGAAACAATCAAACCTTGAAGTAAACGCGATTAAAACGTTTATGTCGCATATTTTGGGAAATAAAACCTATTGGGTACTTCCCGTTGACCTAAAATCATGACATTTGGCAAGAAGCAAGGTGTTGAATCACTTATATTAGAATAAATCTGAAAAAAATGTAGTTTAATAACAACAAAAAGTAAATTTGCTATGATCAACAAACATTATCATCAAAAAATCATCGAGATCTGATAAGTATCTCCAAAGATATGTCGATTAACGTCTCAAACTTGCTACTGAAACTGATTCATTGACATTGAAGGAGGTTATTTTAGTTTTTAAACTTATTGGACGTCGGTTGAAAAAGAAAACTTCCTCCTTTTTAGGGTTCCGCACCTCAAAAGATATAAAAGGAACCCTTATAACATCACTTTCTTGTTCGTCTGTCCGTCTGTCTGTCTGTCTATCCGTGTGTCACCACCAATTTTCTCAGGAACGGTTGGACCTAGCAAGTTTAAATTTTTACCAGATACTGAAGTCTATAGTCCCTATTAGGTGAGTAAAAATCAAGGTCCTGAGTCAACACGATAAAAAGATATGGGCAAATTTAGATTTTCGAGAAAACTTGTAAGTACCAAAATTTATCTTAATTTTCAACTTACATACATACTATACGCTAATTAAGACAGGCCTCTGAGTTATATGAGCGCTCATACAATTTAGAGGTCTAGCTTAATTGGTACCAACCAACGTTGGTACGGAAGCCTCGGTGGGCGAGTCCAACTCGACTTGGCCGGTTTATTTCTCATATAGAGTAAAATACCCTATTTAAGGATTACCTGATCGATGGCCTCCATGAAGGCAGCGTGTACGTCCCGGTAGTACTGAGCCTTGTCGTGGTTGTTCAGAGCGGAGTGAAACTCTGACATCAGCTGGGCGTTCCAGCACATTATGGAGTTCAGATCCACCGGGATTATGGAACGGGTCTTCAGATTCGTTAAGTTGCCTGGAACGGAGATATTAATGTAGTTATTGTTTTTTTATGTATGATAGGCTAGCATTTGACCACTATCTCGTTTGGTGGTAAGCGATGATGTGGTCGAAGATGGTGAACACGCTAGGCATAGCATACTCTGCATCTCAAGGGCTGTGCTGCCGGAACACCGTAAAGTTATGGCGGCAGACTTTTTCTGGATTTTTCTGAATCTTCTGAATTTTTTTCTGAAAGCAACATGCAGATGTTGCTTTCAGAAAAAAATAATAATAACGCTTATAACAAGTAGCTAACTGACACTAAAAACGGTAACACATAAATTTATTATGATTACTAGCTGATAGCCCCCGGCTTCGTTCACGTAAACCAAGAATTGTATCACTGTAAAGCTCTGTCAATCAACATTTATGTGATCTGAGTGATTTAAGTTATGTGTAAAAATCATTATTTTATTTTCACACAAAGTAGCCTATGTTCATCCTTATGCTATAAACTATCTCCTAGTTAAATGTCAGTAAGATCGGATCGTCCGTTTAATGTCAGTAAGATCGGATCGTCCGTTAAGGCGTGATTGGGTAACAGAGAGACAGAGTTACAATCGTTTTTAACCGACTTCACAAAAAGGAGGAGGTTCTCAATTCGTCAGAACCTTTTTTTTAATGTATGTTCACCGATTACTCAGAGATGCCTGAACCGATTTGGAAAATTCTTTTTGTTTCAAAGGGTACCCTTCCCAGGTGGTCCCATTTAAATTTTAACGAAATCGGCCGAGCCGTTTTTAATATATCAACATTTGTATTACGACGCATTTACTTATCTCGACGACTTACTAGTTACTACTGGCACAGATTATGTAATAGTCACTAGGTCTACTGGCTACTACTACTTTGACTAGCGTGATTCTTTTAGTCGGTTCTTTTAGTTTTTTAAACGATCTTAAATTATTAATAATTAAACGCGGCAATAGCCCAATGGATAAGGTGTCGGACTGGCGATCGAGAGGTCGTGAGTTCGGTCCCCACCCCACACATTGCACTATTGACGTGAACCCACTCCAGACACAAACATATTCAGCTTAGTTGGAGGGGTTAACAAGAATTCTAGTAATATGCGACCCACATTGCGAGTAATCTTTATTTAAAAAAAATATTATGTTAGTCTGAAAATCTGGATGATACTATTAAGTTAGTTCAATTAAGATATTATCTTTTAAATGAAAAATAGTTCTCAACATTTATTGATTCATTTACCTTTGTTAGTGCCATTGAGTATAAACCATCGAGAAGAGAAGTCCCATCCAGATTCAGCAGCTGACTTCAATTCTGCATACAATTCTTCTTTCTCTTCTGATTTGTCGAAAGCTCTGTAATAATTTATTTGTTATAATTAGTATAAAAGGTATATATTAAAACAAAACAAAACATTTTTTTTAGCTTTTTTTAAGTTTAAAGCTTTTTTTAAGTTTTATTATGGCTCCACACGATTAGTGTACTTAGCCAGTGTTATAAAGTATTAGAATAGCTAAGTTTTCGTAAATTCGACTATAATAAGTATATTGTTCGGAGTTAGCAATTTGTTAATTATTTACTTGATATTAGGTAGTTTAATACAGGTCTCCAATTACTACAGAATGAATCTAGATTAACTTTCTATGTCTAATAGGCTAGCGTTTGACCTCTATCTCGCCTGGTGGTAAGTGATGATGTGATCGAAGATAGTGAACGGGTGTTCATAGGCCAAGACTACTCTCACTCTTGAGAGTCAGAGCTTTTTTGGCTAGAGTGTTCCGGCAGCTCACAGTTCTTGAGGAATATAAGCTGCCGAAACACCGTAAGGTTATGGCGGCAGATTTCTCCTTGATAGTGGTAAGTAGGGTTCATTCCCGGGAATTCTCGAGCCGAGAATTCCCGGGAAATCGTTGGGCTTTGTTCCCGGGAAATTAAGCTCGAGTAAAGTCGAGGACTCGAGAAATCATATCATATCAATCATAGTAAATAAAATATGAAACCGGCTGTCTGATAAAAATATAAATGCTGTAGTTTTTCTAAATACATATTTTATTAGACTGAGTAAGCAAATCTATTTTTTTTGTATGTTGTAAAGTTTAAAGTTGATTTTTTTTCCTAATTAACGTGCCAAAGATGGTGCTGTGATTGTAATTATAAGTCAGCAAGTACAATCAGCAGACTGAACATATGTTTAGTCTCTGCAGATATCCGCTCACATCGAGATTGAGACAAGGGGACATTATACGATTTGGGGGATCCCAAATTGTTCACTAACGCTCTAGACAATAATATGTTCAAAACGCTCAATTGGCATACATATGAACGGCAATTACCTTTCACATTTGAGATTTGCGGATGATGTTGTCATCATGGCTGAAACCGTACAGGACTTGCAATACATGCTGACTACTCTTGCCGATTCTTCTGCACGCATCGATCTCCGGATGTTGAACATGATCTTGGATAAGACCAAGATCATGTTCAACGTTGCCCTAAACGGAGTTCCCCTCGAAGTTGTTCACGAATACGTCTACCTTGGGCAAATATTGCAATTGGGTAGAAACAACTTCGAGAAGGAAGCTCGCCGAAGGATACAGCTGGGATGGGCAGTATTAGGAAAACTTCATCGCGTTTTTTCATCGCTCATACCACAAAGCCTGCAGGCAAAAGTCTTTACAGGTGCGTCCTATCTGTTATAACTTACGGAGCCGAGACGTGGAAACTGACGGTGCGACTAGTACACCAAGTCGCTCAGCGAGCTATGGAGAGGGCTATGCTCGGAGTTTCTCTGAAGGATCGAATTCGAAACGAAATAATCCGTCAGAAAACCAAAGTTATCGACATAGCTCAAAGGATTAGCAAGCTGAAATGACAAAGGGCTGGTCACATCTGTCGTAGAACCGATAACTGTTTTGGTAGACGAGTTCTAGAGTGGAGACCACGGCACAGCAAACGTAGTGTAGAAAGACCTTCAGCTAAGAGGAGCGATGATATACGCAAGCTGGCAGCGGTTGGAAATGAATAGCTGAAGATCGAGCTCTGTGGCGTGCCATAGGTCTATGTCCATCAGTGGACGGAAACTGGCTGATTATGATAGTAACGTTTTAATTTTTTTTTGTTTTGTTTAATAGAAGCTGATTTGGTTGAAAACTGGCAATAAAAGTTTTATGATTATTTTGATACTTTTATTTGAGAGGAAAACCACCTAATTTATTGATTTAAATTAGATATTTTATATGATACACATTTTTCATTTTGTGACGACTTTTTTCATTATTTGAACCGAAAAGATATGCAAAAACATACGTAAATGTAAATTTCTCGACAACCCGAGAAGACCCGATAAATTAGCCTCGAGAATTCTCGAGACCCGAGAAATTGATAAGCTCGAGAAATCATGAACCCTAGTGGAAAGCTACTTTTCGGTAGCAAGTCAGGCAAAACATCGATATAACATGCTCCTTCCACCTATGGACGAACAACCGTAGGAATTGAACCAGCGACCTATAGTCAAGCCGTTTATCCTTTACGCCAACGTGGCTCTCAAAAAGAAGTTTAATAAATTGAAATCAAATGAAATGACTTATTTGCTTGTGGGTCTATGTGGTACATACAGTGGTACATAGTAGTGGTATAAAATGAGTCAATAATATCGCTAGATCCGCTAATACAAGCTTTAATTATTTTTTTTTTATATCTTATAGGCTAGCGTTTGACCACTATCTCACCTGTTGGTAAGTGATGATGCGGTCGAAGATGGTAGCACGCTAGGCCTAGAATGGGAACTGGCTCTCAAGGATAGCTGCCGGAACACATTAGATGTTTTAGCGACAGATTATCTAACTTGAGGGTGGTAGCTGGCCAGGCGGACACTAGATGGTGTCCTACCACCAAGCGGGGTTGTTGGTTTCTAAATTATAAAAAATTTGGTTGGTTGGTAAATTATATTTACTTGGCGACATCAACGTCTTCTTTGTAGCTCTCGGGTCTTGGGCCTTGGGACTGGTCGTTGTACCGCACCAATTTGTATCTGAAATTATTTACCAGATATTATAGAATAGGTATATTAAGTAAGAAAGAGAAAGAAAGCGATTTTAAATTCTGTTTTTAATTTGTAGTTTGTATTCTTTTAAAGCTTACTAGCAATCTGGGTTGCACATTACTAGCCGTCCTGTTAACCCTCCAACTAAGCTAAATATGCTTGTGTCTGGAGTGGGTTTACGTCAATAGTGCAATGGGTGGGGATCGAACTTACGACCTCTCGATTGTTAGGCCGACCACCTTAGCAATTGGTCTATTGCCGCTTCTTCAATCATCATCATCGTCATCATATTATTATATTAGCTATTAATTTTCAGTACAACGTTTGAGGTGTTTATCTCTATATCTCTGGAGTCTTGAGATACTAAACATATCTCTCTCTCTCTATTCAATTTTAATGGGACCTGTGAAGACCATCTTTTCAAACAATAACAAGAATTTTCGCGCATCACGCGTCTTTCGGTGAACATACAAGATTCCGACAAATTGACAACCTCCTTCTTTTTTGTAAAGTCAGATAAAAACACATATCAAACAAAAACAAACTAAATTTAAATCAGTTAATCCGTTTGAGCGCTACAATGCCATAGACAGACTCACACACTAACACACAGATGCACACGTCAAATTTGTAACACTTCTTTTAGCGTCGGGGGTTAAAAATCATACAAATAACTTCTTTTAGCGTCTGGGGTTAAAAATCATACAAATAACTTCTTTTAGCGTCGGGGGTTAAAAATCATACAAATAACTTCTTTTAGCGTCTGGGGTTAAAAATCATACAAATAGACGGTGGTGTACTTAAGAATATTACCTTTGTCCATTATGATCGACATCGACGGTGTGATTGGTCATCCAGAAGTCGAACTCCTTGTCCAAAGTATGAATGTGTTGTCGCAAGAATTCTGTGTCGTGGAAGTCATCCATTAGCAGACGCACCATTGGTATTAAAAGTGGGGGTTGAGATCTGGAATATCATAAAATATGTTAAGCATAAATAAGATAATTTATTATTTATGATTGTACAAAACGAAAAATAAGCGACTTCACATGCCGCGATAGTCAAAATAGCCAGTAGTATGATGTCGTCAAGGTATACAAATGCATATATCATCAAAGTATGCAATGAGTTCGAGATGTTTATCTCCATATCTCCGTAGGTAATTTTCATACGTCGATCAAATTTTAATGGGACCAAACGGGAGATGCCTCCCGTTGGTCCCATTAAAATTTCAATCATCAATCTCTCATTCATTCAATCTCTCAAACAAAAAAAAGAATTTTTCAAATCGGTCAAGATTTGACAGAGTTCCTGAGGTAACAAAAACAGAAAAAATAAATCGAATCGAATTGAGAACCTCCTTTTTTGTGAAGTCGGTTAAAAAACTAAAGCAACCGAGTTTCATTCCGTGCGATTCAGTTTCAGTAGAAAGTTTGAGACGTTTATCGTCATATATCCAGAGATATGATGATAAACGTCTCAAACTAGATACTCATCAGATCTCGATGAAATTACAATGAGACTACCTTGGAAATGTACCCTACCAATTAAAAAAATAATCATTCGAATCGGTTCACAACTGTCTGAGCAATGGCATAACATACTCGTACATACAAATTTTCTTTTTAAAACATACACACGAATTGAGAACCTCATCCTTTTCGGAAATCGGTTGAAAAGATTTGTAAGATATGAGCAAAATAATTGAGAATATTTGAGCAGATTGATAAAGCTTGATCGAGATTTCCTTTTTACTTATCTCAGAATTCATAGACGAATAATTAACAGCCGTATTCATAAACAATACTATGAAATCTCACAGCTCTCAAGAACACGTAGGGTTACTGAAACCAATACATTATTGGCAATCTTAGACTTTTCAACAAAAAAACTTTAAGTTGGCAATACTTGAGTGAAATCTGCAATAAGCATTTGTCAAAATGTTCTTGAAGAAAGGTTTTTTTTTTTAGTTTCGTTATGGCTCCACACGATTAGTGTATTTAGCCAGTGTCAAGTATTAAAATTCTTCAAGTTTTTGTGCATTCAAGTCTTAAAGAAGGGTCAAAGTCACATTTCAGGTCAAGTTTCAAGTCCAAGTCTAGTCCAAGTCATACCCTCAGTAAAGATGTGGACTTTACAGAAGATTTTTAGTGGAATTTTGGTAAGAACGCAAATAGCATATTTTTCAACATTGTGCTGATTCACCGGCACTTAATGGTTAATAATCCACATTTATTAAACATTAACTCGCGGAAGAACACAAATTTTAGGAAAAAATACAATGAGACACACACACTTTTCCACGTTCCCGCCAAAACCCCAAGAAAGGTGTTTCACATCAACTAAATTCTATGGCCTGAAGACATAGAGCTTTTTATATAGATGGCGCTATAACCAACTGCAAAGAAGGCCCATCCGTTACGTCAAAGTCGTTATATATTTATTGAGAGTTCTTACGCCATAAATGTATCACTGTTTGGTCCAATCTGCTCACTGAAACATTCATATTTCTAACAAGAAATACCTAATAAAAGCTGGCAGATTTAAAATAATTTCGCAACTTTGAAATTAGTTCGGCGTCCTACTCTATAGATGGCGCTATAACCAATGTCACAAAATTCTCAAATAGCGTAACCCTCTACAAACAAACAATGAATACACAAACCTCATGACATAATAAATTCTTCCGCCGTTAGGTATAAGTCCAATTCTTTCCACTATATCCAAGAAGTTGGAGATCATCCCGCGTGCTGTCATCCTCATCTCCGAGAGGAGAAGACCCTTGATGATCCAGTATGAATCCCAGTAGTAGAACTCACGGAATCGACCGCCTGGAACAAATAGGCAATTCATTAGAATACAGAAATCGGCTAAATTCATGGTGTAGTATAAAAATATATCGTTGTGCGCGAGCTTTGTATGAATTTGATAATTAGGCCTAGCGTGGTACCATCCGCGACCGCTTCATCACTTACCAACAGGTGAGATAGTGGTCAAACGCAAGCCTATAAGATATTAAAAAAAATCACTTTCATAATTTTTTTCCCTAGCGCGAAGACAAGAAGTATAAAATAAAATAAAAAATATTTTAACAATGATTTAAAACACGAAAAAACAGACTTCAAACGCCTTTGCTAGTCATTATCAGAATCAAGTTTGAGGTGTTTATCTACATATCTCTGGAGATATTTATCAGATCTCGATGAATTTTCAATAGGACCTCCTAAGGACCACCTCAAATAAAAAAATAATTTCGAAAATAGGTAAACAATTGATAGAGAAATCCATGAACATACATTTCGGTTGAAATAGCAAAGTGTCCAGTGGTATTACAGGGCATGTGAGACTCAACATCTTTATGCCCTTGCCCAAAATTCTGGCTATCCAGAATTTTGAATGCCGCTGTATTTGTAATAAGTAGACGTCATCGCTTACCATCAGGCCAGCGTCGTGCTTCTCCTGTTATCTTATTTATATCATAAAAAATAACTATATATTTTTTATATCATATATAGGCTAGCGTTTGACTACTATCTCACCTGTTGGTAAGTGATGCTAATTATTCTATACTTACCTGGCACTATAACAGGGTTATCCACGTAGATGATGGAGTACAGGTCCTGGTTCTCCTTAACTTCCGTCTTCATCTTCCTGCCGAGTTGCAGCCACAGCCTGTTCAGATCTGACGCCCATTGGTGGAGTAACGGGTCCTTGATGTTGTTAAGAAACGCTGGAATTGGAGAGATACAATACAATTAGTCCTTATTGACACCAATTTACAAAAATCCAGTTTTCAAGATCGTTTACAAAACTAAAAAAATCAACGGGTTGCACTCCGGGAGCGCCGGCAGAAATTAAAACTTAAACATTAACGTTGTGCATTTGGTCTACTCTACCTCCATCTTACGTATTATCGATCAGGTCACGTGTCCTGACGCGAGTTCAACATTTTTTACCCATCCCAAAAAAAGTTTCTACTCTCCCTCCATCTTACGAATTTTCGATCAGGTCACGTGTCCTGACGCGAGTTTAACATTTTTTACCCATCCCAAAAAAAGTTTCTACTCTCCCTCCATCTTACAAATTTTCGATCAAGTCACGTGTCCTGACGCGAGTTAAAATTTTTTTACCCATACCAAAAAAAGATTCTACTCTCCCTCCATCTTACGTATTTTCGATCAGGTCACGTGTCCTGACGCGAGTTTAACATTTTTTTACCCATATCAAAAAAGTTCACGACGCCGCTAAAGAAGTTTTCACTTAAAAAAACTGACTTCAAATGCCGCGCTAGTCATTTTCAATAGCAGGTTTGAGGTGTTTATATCCGTATCCCCTGGATATGCTCATTAGATCTCGATAAAATTACAATGGGATTATGGGACGAAACTGGAAGTATCCTTTAAAAAAAATCGAAATCGGTTTATCAATGGCGGAATTCTAAGGTAAAGCCGGCTATTCACTATGGGATATAATGTAAATTACATCTTGAGCTATATATTACATCCCCCGATTGCTGTTCACACTGTAAGATATATAGTTCAAATTTGGTTGTCCATGGTTTCATTCAGACACTGGCTAAATACACTAATTGTGTGGAGCCATAATAAAAATAAAAAAACAACAAAAAAAACTAAGGGCGTGGCTGGGGGAGGCGCGGTGTCCGGGGACGTGAGGTATAATATAAACCTTCAAATATGGCTCAGTCGGTCGAAAAAATATTTATCTACACTAATGTTATAACATTCTACTTATGTTTCCAATACTTGACTTATAATTACTACTGTTATAGCGCAGATAACAAAACACTCAATTTAAGCAATTTCACATGATGGTATAATATCCACATCGATATCGTAAAATCTCATTATAACATCAATAAAACGCGACCAATTAACCTGGCGAGCCTTATGTCAAAATCCTCATACAAGTTGTATAAAATTTTGATATTAGGCTGGCTTTTGAAAACAGTTGGGTTATACGTGAAAACTTCGTCGAAACTACTAAACTTACATACACAAAACTCTTTGGTAAGATCTTGTGCCAATTAAATAAAAAAAGAACAGCACGCGCTCGCTCCTGATTGGCCCTGCGCGAGCAGCTGCGCTCTCATTGGTTAGATTTTAATGGCGGCAAGTTCACTGACAATACACGTACGCGTGAATTTAATGTTTCGCAATTGTTTTAAAATACAAATTAAAAGTTAAAAATGGGTAGCGACGATGATATTTGTACGCCTCCGGATATTCTAGAATTGGCAACAAAAATAACTCACAATCTTTTGCCAGAAAAATCTAGAAAATTATATGAAAAAGAATATAATAACTTTTTGGCATTTTAACTTTTAAAATTGTACCATCCAAAATTTGAACAATTATTATAAATAAACTATTGTCAGCTTTTACTCTTGTTGTTTGATTAATTGCATTAGTGAAGATAAAGTAGTGTATGCAACTGCATATAACACGGGTATTAAAACACTCGTTACTATTATGAAACTCGCTGCGCTCGTTTCATAAACTCACACTCGTGTTTTAATACCCTTCATTATATGACAGTTTCATAAACTACTATTATAGCTTGGGATGTCATATATATTATAGCATAGTTTAAACGGTCTCATACAAATCGTATGGTGAGCGATAAAATTTTATATCTCAAGATATAATATACATTATATTTTATCCCATAGTGAAAAGCCGGCTTTACAAACACCTCGGCAATTAACGTAACAAGAACCTACACCTATTTTGAAGTCTGTTAAAAAACTAATAGAAGAATAAAATAATGATCGAAGCTGAAAATCAGTCTCTTATGGCCGGTTTCTGAGTACATTTATTAACAGTTTATGTATTTAATAACGGTACAATTGAGTAGATAAACTCTCAATAAACCGACCTCAGAAACCGACCATTAGTCATCTACATAGAAATTACTCTTAGTCTTAGAATATAAGCAAAAAAGCTGAGCTCAAACGTCTTCTACCACAATCAGTGTCAGAGATTATTCAGAAGTACTACAGACCAAAAAGGACCACCATCAAGGAGAAAATCTGTCGCCAAAACCTTACTGTGTTTAGGCAAAACAGCCCTTGAGCGTTAGAGCCCAGACAGACAGACAGACATGTCTGTTTGTCTGTTTGTCTGTCTCAGTAATAGGGTTCCGTTGGTACCCTTTGGGTTCGGAACCCTAAAAACGCCTCTTTTTTGCGTCATAGGTTAAAAAGAAGTAAGGTAAGCTCTTTACCAGGATTGTCCTTCCAGTCTGTAGGTCGCCATTCCTCGAACTCTGAACCTTCAGGGTCGAAGTTCTGGTTGACGAACTCCTGGATATCAGCCTTGGTTGGACGCGAACCTGTCCTGAATTAATATGGGTATTATTCATATTTTTATTGCTAACGTTATCATTGGAAGAATTTCTTTGTTTCACATCCTTTCTTTATTGTACCCTACGAATAAATCACAAGTCAGGAACTCTAATTCAGAACAAATTCCACTCAAAAAGTGGCCCTCCTTCAAATCAAAACGACTTAGATTCAAAATAAGAATCACTTTCGAAGTAACAAATGATTGGCTTGGAGATTGATTTAAATTCGGAACGAAAGCAGGGATTGTTTTGCGCATGTGCTGCAATGTCTGTTATGACAGTTGAGTCAAACAAGACAAATGTCGGACTAATGACGTGCTGGACACGACTTTCAACCCCGCCTGCTTGGACACGACTTTTGTTGGGTCATTTTTATAACGCAGTTACTTTTCCTGGCTTATGATTTATTCGTAGATTCTACCTATCTTTATTGGAGAAGACAAAACTTAATGATGTTCTAACGGTTAGGTTTAATTCAAACATCTGGTTCGATTCTAACAAAATGATTTTATAAAATGTTTTTGTTTAAATTAATCGACCGCATCATCACTTACCAACAAGAGAGATCGTGGTCAAACGCTAGCCTAACAGATATTTAAAAAAAATGACGATGTGTTTTTATGACTGTCTATGGACAGTAATTTTACAGATCACATCGAGCCGGGTAAGGTTGTAAATAAAAAAAAAGGCAAGAAAGGATTTATTTAGTGGTTAGACTTCTGGTAGTCCGCCTGGGTGGTACCACCACTGTGTCAGTCATTCGACCTAGAAATAGGAATATTTTTCAGTTTGAATGGCTAAGTGTCCAGTGAAATCACAGGACATGTAAGACTTAGCATCTTCAAAGTAACAGGCACAGTGCAGAAACGTGCGAATTTCTTTCTATCCAGAATGTTGCATGCTACGGTATGTGTAATAGGTTAACGTCATCGCTTACCATCAGGCAAGCGTCGAGCTTACCTTACATCATAAAACAAGAATATGCACATTATTGACAATATTTGTGACAAGCGCAGTGTTCACCACTGAATAGTGATGAACACGACACGACTTAATAACTGCGGGCATATCATGACATTTCATAGGAATTGAATGTTGAATAAAAGAGATGTAGCAATACAGTCTGTATAGTTGCATCCCTGTCATTTAGTTCATTTTGTTCATTCAATATTAAACAGTCAAAGTTTGTAATAACGGGGCTGGCTAGCGATTTCCACAAAACAATTCCACATTCCCATTCTAGGCGTAGCGTGCTTACCATCTTCGACCGCATCATCACTTACCAACAGGTGAGATAGTGGTCAAACGCTAGACAGTGAGATCCAATCTATTACCTGTTCATCATACTGTAGAAGTGTTCCATGGTGATGTTGGCGGACATCTTGATCTTCATATCTACGAAGGTCTTCGAGTCGTTATACAGACCAGCCATCTGCACCGTGTCCAGCAGTGGCCCATGACAGTATATTAAACTGGAAGGGAAACACAGGGTTATGGTTAAATTGCTGTTGAAATAATCATAATCAGCCGTATCAGTCCACTGCTGTACAGAGGCCTCTGCCAAGTCACGCCACCTGCCAAATAGCTGTGACCCGCGGTTTTACCCGCGTAGACATCGTTCCCGTGGAAATATTGGAATGAAAAGTATCCAATGTGTTGTTTCAGAGTCTAGGCTATCTACATACTAAATTTCAATACAATAGGTTCACTAGTTTTAGCGTGAAGAAGTAACAAACTTTATAATATTAGTAGGATATACAGGTTTAATGGCTCTGAAATAAGAAGTTCTTAAGCCATAGGAAAGGCCTATGTCCAGCAGTGGAAACTTACAGTAATTGGCTGGTAATGATGATGATGGTGATGTGATGGTGATGATGAAGAAGTTTTTGATAGCTCTATAACTAGATTCTTATCCAAAAGGAAAAAAAACCGGCTTAAAATGCAGGGCTAGTCATTTTCAAGGTCAGTACTAGTTTCAGGTGTTTATCTCCAATTCTCCTTATTTCTGGATCGATTAAGAAATGACGGAGTTCTGAGGTAATAAACATAATAATTAAGATAGTTTAAAAACTAAAACAACCGACTTCAATGCCCCGCGAGTCAATTTTAGTAGCAAGCTTGAGATGTTTATCGTCATATTTCTCGAGATACTAATCAGATCTCGATGAAATTACAATGGGACCACCTCGGAAACGTACCCTACTGATTACAAAAATAATAATTCGAATCGGTTTTCAATTGACGGAGTAATCGCGTAACAAAAAAAAACACATACAGACGAATTGAGAACCTCCTTCTTTATGGAAGTCGGTTGAAAAAAAAAACAGGCGAATTGAGAACCTCTTCCTTCTTTTGGGAAATCGGTTAAAAAAAGTGTGATCGAAAAAAAGTAATCTATAGCGTAGTAAGATCGAAACATGAATGTTTTAGACATTATAGTAGTCCCCTAGGTTTGCAATTGTGTTCCGTGAAGGCCGCTACGGGAGCGTGCTTCCGCAATGATGGTACGCCTGTCATCACTCAGCTATTGATGTAGATTAATATATAATGTATTTGCATATATGCTTTATGTTTATGTCAATTCCACTTCCGATTCAGATTAATAGGGAATATGCATGTAGCTCAGATTTATTGGAAATATTTTTTTTTCGATTCTTTGTTGTCCTGGAGTTATATGTAAAACCTTTTTTTATTTAATTCCATTTTATTTGCTTAAAATAATAAATTAAAAATGCAATTTAAGCGAGGGAAATTTAAGTTTGTAAAACAGATCACCATTGGTCGAATCGAAAGTTGACGTCATTATGCACAACTCCACGTGATAGAAACATTTAGCGCGGGAACATAAAAATAAATGTATGGTGTGGTCTTATTGTATTTATTTCCAAATATTGTGTTTGCCGCGAATTATTGTGCAGAAATTTATATTACTAACCATTTAATATAGATAAAATATGTACGAGATTAGAGAAACTGTATAATTTAATAAAAACATGCCATTGGCTAAATACAATAATCGCGCGGAGTCTTAGTTAAAGAAAAAAAAGCTAGTTTGCTTCAAGCGGCGTGTGTCTGACGTAAGTGCGTGACTTCACAATGTATTACCAAAGAGCCCGGGAAATGATGGCGTTTAAACTGCTCAAATTTATTTGTATATTTAAATGTTTATTTAAAAAATAATTAGACTAATTCCAGCAGTATTTTATTTTTTTATTATGTTATATGGATGTAATGAGTGAAATAAAAATATTTAAAAAAAACATGCATATTCCCTATTGTGGGTTCTGATCTGATTAGTGATTATTACTATGACAGGCAATTACAGACCAACGAGTCTGCAAGAAGTCTTACAATATGTTACCCGATGGTTTAAGCCAATAGCAGTGTATAATACGATCGTTTAAGAAACTAAAAGAACCGACTTCAAATGCCGCGCTATAAATTTTCAGTAGCAAGTTTGAGGTGTTATCTCCGTATCTCTGGAGATACTTATCAGATCTCGATGAAATTACTATGGTATCATTCCCGGGATATCTCCTATTCAACAAAAAAAGAATCATCAAAATCGGTTCATAAACGACGAAGTTATCCGCGAACAAACATAAAATAAAATCGTTTAAAAAACTAAAAAGAACCGACTTCAATGCCGCGCTATTCATTTTCAGTACCAATTTTGAGGTGTTTATCTCCATATCTCTGGAGATACTTATCAGACCTCGATAAAATTACAATGGTACCACACTTGGGATATCTCCTTTCCAACAAAAAAATAAATCATCCGCATAAACATAAAAAAAAAAACAAACAAACATATATACGGTCGAATTGAGAAACCTACTCCTTTTTTGAAGTCGGTTAAAAATAATAATTAATAAAACTCAATTCTTTTAAGTCGATTAAAAATTAAAATCGTTTAAAAACTAGATCTTTATTATTGCTATTATTACATAGTATAAAACAAAGTCGCTCCCGCTGTCTGTACGCTTAGATCTTTAAACTCCTCAACGGATTTTAATGCAGTTTTCATCAATAGATAGAGTGATTCAAGAAGGTTTGTAATCAGGATTAAACGCGGGCAAAGCCGCGAGGTGCAGCTAGTTATAGATATAATAATAATAAAAAGCGCGGCATTTTAAGTCTTTTTAGGGTTCCGTAGTCCTGACAAGGAACCCTTATAGTGTCGTCATGTCCGTCTGTCTGTCTGTCCGAGGTTTTGCAAAGAGACCGTTAATACTAGAAAGCTGTAATTTTGTGGGTGTATTTATATAAATTACGCCGACAAAGTGCTGTAATAAAATTGTGAAAAATACTTTTTTTTAGGGTAGCTCCCCTATATGAGAAGTGGGGATGAATTTTTTTTTCATCGTCTACCCCATCGTGTGTGGTATCGTTGAATAGGTCTTTTAAAAGGGTTCCTAATACAATTTTTCGATTGAATGCTCCATTTACGAAATATTAAACTTTAAAGTGCAGCAAAGGTTATTTATAAGTTTTTTAAATCAAATTATCCGTGACAAGCTTATGGTGTTTATCTCCATATCTCTGGAGATACTCAGATCGATATCTTGAAAGAACTCTCTCGATTATGTCACATAGCAAAACACGCCTTTATGCAAAATTCGATAAACTTTCTACGTCAAGATAATCAAATCTTATCAAAGATATTGCAATAAGTAAATACTCTTATCTGTGACATTGTCCTATATTCTAGACTTCTAGAGCCCTTGACCTACTGGTTTCTAATATCATTATCATCATCATAATCAGCCGGTATCAGTCCACAGCTGGACATAGGCGTCTCCCAAGTCACGCCACTGAGCCCGATCTTCGGCTCTTTGTTTCCAGTCACTGCCCACCGCTTTGCGAATGTCGTCGCTCCTCCTAGTCACAGGGCTTCCTACACTACGTTTACCGATTCGCGGTCTCCACTCTAGAACCAGTCTACCCCAACGGTTATCGGTCCTACGGCAGATATGACCAGCCCACTGCCACTTCAATTTGCTAATCCGTTGAGCTATGTCGATCATTTTAGTTCTCTGGTGAATTACTTCGTTCTATTATCAATGACATTCATCTATAACATTTTCGAGTGTACTAATAATACTAGTTAATACTAGAATTTTAAAGAGGAAACATTTTAAAACAAGTTCAAATTTTAAGATGTTTGATATCGAAGCAAGTTCAGGTTCCACATCGGGGAAAATAGGTACCTATCGGTTGCGCGATGCAGGATCTCATACATTAAAACAATATTTACAAGGAGCTATTCAACCTTCTCTAGCGCCATCTAGATGTTTTTATCTAGACTAATATTATAAAGAGGAATGGTTTGATTTTTTGTTTGTATCGATTTCGCTCAAAAACTACTCGATCGATTTTAAAAATTCTTTCACCAATGGAAAGCTACATTATCAGCGAGTAACATAGGCTATATTTTATCATATTTTATCCCTGTATTCTCACGGAACTATGCGAGTGAAACCGCGAGGCGCTGCTTGTCTAATTATACGAATACAACCGATAGCGGTAATATTACTTTCACTGTAGGTTAGGTTAAGTTCAAATACTGTACCCCTAGTACGAGTTTTTATCGTAAACGCTTTTGACAGATCTCCCATAGTTTTCGACTTATTCTGGCTCTCTGATTGGTCTAAATTTAGTGAAGTGTAGTAACCACTAGAGGCGCTGTACGGTTTTTCATACAAAATTTGTTCGATATACGATATCGAGTTTGGTATGAAAACTCGTACTAAGGGTACAGATGATTGATATTTAATTAATGTTATTCTTGTTACTTACAATTTTACCTCGACTGATTAACTTCATCATCATCATAATCAGCCGGTATCAGTCCACTGCTGGACATAGGCCTGATTAACTGATTAACTTAAACAGCATAAATCTATTAGTTATCTATTAGTCTGTCAGAGTCTGTCTTTGCATAGCGCATAATTTAAGATCGTTTAAAAATCTAAAATAACCCAGTTCAAATTCCGCGCTAGTCATTTTCAGTGCCAAGTTTAAGGTGTTTATCTCCATATCTCAGGAGATATTCATCCGATCTCCATGTAATTTAAATGGGACCACCTAGGAAGCAAACAAAGGAAGAATTATCTAAATCGGTCCAGGCGTCTTTGAGTAATCGGGGAACATACATTGATATAAGTATATATTTTTCAACCACCCTTTTTGTGAATTTTCCAAAAACTAAATATTATGTTTCTTTGAAGTGTTTCACACTTTATATTTTTGTAAATTGTTAAACACAATCCAAAATTTGCTTAATTGGTAAAGCACCGGAACATGTCATTCCGGAGGTTGCGGGTTAAATTTTGGATTGTGTTTAACAATTTCCAAAAACTGTATCGACAAAAAAAAAACATATAATTATCGAACCTGCTCACAACGATTTCACGAGAGATTCAAGATTTCATGACAATATTAATTAAATATAGACAATAAAAGTGATATTCAACGGCGTAAGCTGTTTTATTATCACAACAAAAACATATAATGTGACAAATATTAAGGAAATAGAATGCAATGCAGCAAGCATTTTATGTTATAAATTCTACACAAAACAAATCGTGAGTGTTGACACAGAATAAATAATAGTACAAATAAGTAAGTGGTATTGAAAACAAATAAAAACAATAATAAATGCTCAAGCATTAATTATTCTTACTTTGAACCCTATATAAAAGAAGATAAGAGTTATAATCATTTGCATAGAATATACCGATAGTCCCAAAAGTACCCGATCTAACTAAGAAAACATAACATTTTTGGATAAACATATAAGTATTTCTCTACGTAGTCCCTATAGCTCGATTCACTTTTTCCAGCGATGTTCAATTGCTTCGATACCATTTTTAGGGCTCCGTACCCAAAGGGTAAAACGGGACCCTATTACTAAGACTCCGCTGTCCATCTGTCTGTCTGTCTGTCTGTCTGTCTGTCTGTCCGTCTGTCACCAGGCTGTATCTCATGAACCGCGATAGACTGTTGAAATTTTTACAGATGATGTATTTCTGTTGCCGCTATAACAACAAACACTAAAAACAGAATAAAGTTCAAAATAATAGAGGGTCCCCATACAAGAAACGTGTTTTTTTCTGCATTTCACGCCATCTATGAACGCTTAGTTAGGTAAACGTCCCATAGATGGCGTTATATGTCGATCCCTAACACCTTTGTTAGACGTTAGATGGCGTTATAAGAAATAAAATGTTTATTCATTATTCTTTTTTGCTGGCGAAAAATGATAGTGGTATTTTTTGCTCGATCTTATAAAATACTGTAGTGTGTTACGGAATCCTACTAGTGCGAGTCCGACTTGCACTTGGCCAGTATATTTCGCTAAATGCGGTCGTTTTGTCTTGATTTCTTCACTTAAACGCTGCAATAGTAAGGACCATCGAATTTCAAATAAAGTATTTACCGTTCTGTATTATGGTTGGTACTTTCTACCACAGACAATATTTTCAGGCAGCAACGCAATCTATAGGCCGGGTACTTCTGGGACTACCTGGTAATTAATCACGTAACTAAGTTTGTATTCACGGATATTTTGACGAACGCATAGCGGTGGATTTGAAAGTATTGGTTTGGTGACACTATGCATTGGCGAAAACTATAAAACCTTAGTGTTGTTTATGAGTACGGGGGCTAGTTCCAATCCAATACATTATTAACCGACTTCAAAAAAAGCAGAAGATCGTCAATTCGTCGGAACCTTTTTTTTTAAGTATAAGTTCACCGATTACTCGAAAATGCCTGAACAGATTTGAGAGGAAAATTCTTTTTTTGTTTCAAAGGGTACCTTTCCCAGGTGGTCCCATTTAAATTTTAACGAAATCGGCCGAGCCGTTTTTAATATATCAACATTTGTATTACGACGCATTTACCTATCTCGACGACTTACTACTCACTACTGGCACAGAATAATCTGTGTAGTAACTATTACATAAGTAATAGTTACTACGTCTACTGGCTACTTTGTCAAGCGCGACGTTTGAAGTCGGCTCTTTTAGTTTTTTAAACGATCTTAAATTATTTAACTATTGCAAAGCAAAGGACAACAATTCACAATTATTTTTTTCTAACTAATGAAATGTTAGAGTAGCAAGAAATATGCCCATTATTGTACCAGACTATTTACGCCTCATACTATTTAATCCTCATCTTTTATTTAAATAGGTCGACAAGCCAAACATTTTTTTCATCACCCGCAGGCTTGTCTGAAAATCAGCGTCCAGGTGTAAATCTAGACATAATGTGCTGAGACAAGCCTTTTTGACACCTCACATTGTTTCTTGTTTTTTCTTGTTTCATTGTTTTAGTAAGTATTTTAATGTGTTATGTCAAATAAATGATTTTTCTTTCTTTTTTCTTTTCTTTCTTTCCAAACAGTTGAGAGCATCGCCAAATTTACACTAGCTAAAAATATTAAAGCAGTGTAATAACTATAAAAGTATTTAATAAAATACCTAAATACATCAGGGAGAGCTACCCATAAGAATGTTTAAAAATAGGCTGCATGGTTAGCTGAGCAATGTTTTTATGATATGAATGAGTATTGGAATAGCAAGTAAGATTTTGACATAATTAATTCTATTGACATGTACATTATAATTACATTTATAATCCTAGAATTACTTGACACTATTTTATGACATTTTACTCCTATTATTAATTTTATATTTTGAAACTAGCAGAAAAACGTCAATGTGCGTTTATTTATTTTAATAAAATAGGACTTTTCTGCTACTTATTTAGGTTAATTATGCAATGTACATTTTATTATAATCCTGAATGCACTTATAGAGGCTGCGATAGTGAAGATGTATTTCACAGTAAAATATTGCATGCCAGATTGTGGCGAAATGTGCTGAACATCATTTAAATGTAAACATCACCTTGTACCACATTTCATGGGATTAAACAATTTCATTTCATTTCATTTGTACCAAAAAAATGCTTTGGGAAAATGATTCGCAAGTTGTAACTTGTTGCTAGTAGCAAATCTCAAATATATAATGAGTCAAATAAGAATAGACAACGTCGAGCCACGATTTCTTTTTAATGGAAATAAGCTAACACTTGATTAATTTTTCTTCTCCTGATGATGTATAACAAAGCGGTTCTAAGACGGAATCGTGCTTGTCTGGAATCGAAAGACGTCAGTGATACGAGGCGCTAACAATACTAATCAGTGTCCAATCCTAATAGCGAAGTATCGAACTAGCTAGCAACAGACATCATGGCAAAATTCCGCGCCACCACAGGTGAACAGCACAGAAACTTCCGTGAGTGACAATGATTCCACAAATTATATTCATGATGGCAATGATGGTGATAATGATGAAAGTAATAACTCACCTGTCACAAGTGGGAGGTAGTTTGCTCCGATCAGCAGCCACAGCCACGATCAAAAATACACTTAATAAACACCACATATTGAATCCTCTTAAATATCAACAAAATTAAAACTATCAATGGCACAGCACTAAACACTTAACACTAATATCACTCAATAAATTAAAGGAACTTAATAATCACTTTAGGTCTATTTGGTAAGTTTGGTTTAGTTCAGTTTTTTTACGTGTTTAGGTAAGTGCTGAGGATCTTGAAAGGTTTTCTTCTGAAGAGCTGGCTGTTCATTTTGGGTGATATGGTGGTGGTGGTAAGGACAAGAGAAGCACGTGGTACACCAGTGTTAAGCCTGAAACAAAAAGAAGTTTGGTCAATATTCATATAATTTATTCTGTGGTTCAGTTTTGGGTTAAGCTTTTGATTCTGTGTTAAGTAATTATTAATTTTTGACATTAAAAAAGTATAATATTCGTACGAAGCTAATAATAAAACAAAGTAGGAATTCTTACAACGACAGGTGGTTATAAATAATTACAGTACAACGTAATAGAATGGAGGTGTGTACCTCAAGGTCGTCTCCTAGGGCTGCAACTATTAACATTATGTATTCTTAATCTCAACACAGTTGACGACAAATAGCGACTGAAAATCAGCCAACACGTTGAATGTCAACTTAGTTAAAATAAACTGAAGTGACGAATGACATACGGACAGAAGGGTTATTGTTGTCGAACACAATAACATGACGTAAGTTGAACTCGATTATGTTGTGGAGGATGTGATTTCTCTGCTGCTATTGTACAAAGATTCAGATAAATGAAAATCTCAAAATAGTTTTGACTACAATGTTTGTCTACTTGCAACGAGTGTTTTTAAAGATAAATGTTTTAAAATAATACTTCAAAGGAACTAATAAAATCAGCCAAGTCGAGTCACTCACCGAGGCTTACGTTCCAAATTCGCAGACTAGGGTCAACGGAGAAACTTAACTTTGTAGTTCGATCCATATGAAATGAATAGCACCAAATACAATTCATAAGTTTTTAATAGTAAATTAACTTTTTCTTTTGTAATTAAACCACACATTTACTGTTGTCACATTTATTCCTATACCAGTGCTTCAAGACATTGCTTCATGCCAAATTTCATGATTCTAGGGCAACGGGAAGTACCCTATAGGTTTTTATTCCCTTTTGAAATCGCAAAATCTGCGAAAAAATGCTAACTACCTAAACGGTCATATATTTTGATCGCGTTGACTTAGAAGTTTTATTTTTTCACAGCCGAAAGATACTGGAGTCCCAAGTATTTATTATAACTTTCAACTTGATATCTCTACGCATTCCGGAGATAAAGGGTCTTGACAGACGGACAGACGGACTGGCAGACAGACAGATGGACAGACAAACGGACAGACAGACACACGAACAACTAAGTGATCTTATAAGGGTTCCTCTTTGCCGTTTTGCCGGTACGGAACCCTAAAAATAGCAGTGACACCTCGGCCTCGCGCTCTTTAAAGTCCCTAATCGCTAGAAATTCCCATTGTAGGCTTAGCGTGCTACCATCCACAATTGCATTATCGCTTACCCGTAAGATAGAGGTGAAACTCTAGCGGTATACGATAGTTTTTTTTTAGTATTTTGTTGTAGAGAAATTTTACTTTTATATTGTAGAAAATAGTGTCAATATATTGATTGTATAGTAATTACACAGTTTTACAATCTATATTGTAAAACTGTAGTAATTATTAGTGTATCCCTATACAGCATTCCTACAAAAAAATATAGATACAAATAGAAAAATTTACTTTTATGTCAATTAAATCTGTCCTGTACCTTGAAAATGGGTACATAATAATGACTGTTGTAATATAACAACAAGTGATAAAATTGTTATATTTATGTATTTACCTATTCATTATAATAACCGTAGGTAGTGTGAACTTCACACGTGATCACTAAGGGGTTAGCTAAATATATTGTTGTATGCAGGTATGTGTAGGTTGTACGTGTACGTATACTGTACTATATACTGTATATATCGTGTGTCATTTTTCTGTGGTGTATAGGTAAATAGATATGACGATTATGAAAAATATCATCAGAAATTTTACTTACAGCCCGTTCACACTAGTCGTAAATCGCATATTACAGAAAGTCGAAAGTCTGATGTACCTGTTCACACTGCGTCGCGAGTCAAATGTAAAAAATGTCAAAAAACAATATGTAGCTATCTAGGAAGCGGGGCGGCGAGAGAGGTAACAACGCGCTCGAGTCGATTAGATGCACGACTAGCGTGAACAGCAACAAGCAGGCACATGCGAGCACGATTCGACGCGATTTTTAGTCTTACAACGGGCGCTGGCCCGTCGGATGGTTTTTTGAGTCGTATTAGACTAAAAATCGCATCTCATCCAATGTGAACAGCTCCATATAAAGTGTATGGTGACCAGAACATTCGACTTTTAGTCATATGCGACTTACGACTAGTGTGAAAGGGCTGTTACAGTGGATCGATATTAAAAGGCGCCACCGATTTAAACACCTACATGAACGAAGCAATATGCTTCTCCGTTCATCAACTTCATTAACTCATCATACGAACCGCCATAGAATTTAATACCCTGCTTTTCTGTATTTCCGGTTAAGTACAATATTGTTGTACAATTGGGATCTTCAAATCGCGAGTGAATACTTGAATAGGTATCTTCTGAGTAAACGCGCTCCATCAACGATCGAAGCGTCACTAATAAACGTCATTGGTCTAGTGCTACCAAGTTCGGTGTAAAATAAAAAAAATAACTTCCTATGGTCCTGAGCTTAATACATATGTATACACTTCTAAACATCTTTGTCCCTATATTTTTTAAATTGATAAATATTTATCGATTATTTAATTGTTGAAAGCATACAAGATGAAATTAGTAGGGATAGGATTTGATTTAGTAAAAACAGTCTATGAAGTCATTCGTAGACTTCTTTTTGTCCCGCAGTGGACTGACACCGGCTGATGATGATGATGATGTAGACTTTGAATTCTACCAGATGTTCTACATCACAGCTCAATTTCCAATTCCTAATTGTTAGAAGCCACAGCTCTTTAACCTCAGACATTGTAATCTGACCTTGCACCGTCACAGGACAGACAATTGGCTAATAAGCGTAATTGTACGCGAACACGAGACCTGTATCTGACTATATCCTACACTCCTACAGGAAACTTCATTATTCTAAACCTTATTGACAAAGAAATAAAGAACATAGAAGACACTGATTCAAATGATCTAAAAATACACAAAGATGACAATCAATATGATACCCATGGAATTGAAATAGACGCATAATTTTGAACCGTAAGATCTCAATAATAAAGTCTATGGCGAAATAGATCAAGTAGTACATCATAGTGTAATTGAATGCGAACACGAGACTACGAGGTATCTGACATGATACCATTTGTAACGAGAATTAACGAGATTGAAATTGAACCTTTTGACCTAAACAATAAAGACTACAGAGATGTTGATTCGCTGAAAGACGATGGTCTATATTTAAAATAAGATGATGAGTGAACGGATATGGTTTCGGAACGATGATCGATTAATGTTATCTTTATTCGATGAAAGACTGTCAAAGACTAAACAAAACTATAGTAAGTTTTATAAAGCTGACATTGATCATGTGGCCAGGTTGATAATTTTTTTCGTGATGGATCGACCGCGTTGGACCACTATTTAGTTATCCAAAAGTCCACAAAAATCAATTCGTGAGTTGTGACTCAAAGACACCCTAGGTTTTAATCGAGCACCACAGATTCACGCAATGCATTCTATTGCCTAGCGGTAAATAGATAGATAGACAACTCTCTACTGTTACACCAAACTATGAGTAATGGTACTTATGATGAATATAGATTGAAACAAATAGCTACATACGGGTGGATGGTAGACCTACCGTAAAGCAATGTTATAATCCAAAAAGTACTCTAAAAATATGGTACGTTATCATCCTGAATGTATTCATCAACAACGAACCTTATTTCGCTTTAGATAGCCCAGATGAGAGCATAAACGATATTGTTACATCGCGTCGTCGAGTCGCGATGTTTCGCCAAGCTTCTCGAACAAAAATACCGTGGGAAAGAATAGACTAATTAGGGGCTATAAACACCCGACCCGACCGTCATAAAAGTAACTTTCCGGGAATTCAGACCCTAGTCAATGTACCTAGTTTTGTAGTTAAGATTGAACCTTATTCATTAGTAGTTAGAGATCAAATTAGCATGTATGGTAAAGTTGTTTACATCAGATGCTCAAAGGAAAGCCGCCCCTTTTGTTTGTGATTTTTATTACTTGTTTTGAACGTCTTTTGTCTATTGTTTCGAGTCTATACTGGAAAGTTCTTTAGAAATATTTTCGTCCTATATAAGACGTTGAAACCGCGGCTTCAGGCAGTCTTTCTCTGGAAGCGACAGTGTAACTATCTAAGCGCGGATAGCGACCAAGTGATCGTTAAAGTGTTATCAGTGAACTAGTGTTGTGAACTGTGAACAGTGAAATCAGTGATTGTGATTACCAACGACCTCAGTGTGTGTTAACGGACTTTTGATAATTGTGCAAGACGATTTGGACAACTACTGTGGAACATTGTGCTAACCTAGTGACAAGTGGAAATAAACGTTCATCTCATCGGATTGGCATTTTAATACCACCCCGCACGTAACAATTGGTGTCAGAAGCGGAATGCCAATCACTCCGAGGGAAGATACGCGTACTCCACGCACCAGGCGCCAGGCGGAGATGGATGCAACCCGGCAGAAGGAGCTCGAAGCATCGGGAGCAGGAACATCCACATTGGAAGAGCCAGCAGCAACACCGATGGCACCCACCATGGCAGCGCCACCTACAGCACCGCCGGTGAGTCTAACTACGGATGGAGGCCTGGAGGCCATGCTAGCCGCTCTCCTAGCAGGACAACAAGAAGCTAGCCGTAAACAGGAAGAAGCTAGCCGTAAACTGGAAGAGACAATTGAACGTCAGTTGCAGAGCGGGCTTGCCAGCATGGGAGAAAAGATCAAAAAGGTGGAAGCCGGTGTCAAGGAAGTCACCATGAAAACAGACTGTTTGGAAGGACGGCTTGAAGTACACGAGAAAACCATGCATGACCTGTCTAATAAGGTCCAGAAACTGGAGTTACGAGGAGTTGGACAGATTCCCGCTACGACCTCGCCCTTCAAACTAGATTTGCCGCACTTCGACGGAACATCTTCGTGGGCAGCCTACAAATTCCAATTCACAACGCTGTCCAAAAGTTGCGGCTGGACAGACGAGCACGCAAATACAGCGCTCACATTAGCGCTGAAAGGAGACGCTCAGCTTATCCTGGAACGCATACCTGAAGAGGAAAGGACCCTGAAGACCCTGCTGGAAGCCCTCGAAACGCGCTATGGAGACAAGCACATGGAACATGCGTACAGGGCCCAACTACGTGAGCGCACACAGAAGCCCACAGAGACATTGCAACAGTGGGCAGATGAAATCGAGAGGTTGGTCCGACGAGCCTACGTGTCGACGCCATCAACCATTGAGGTGACATCTCTACAGAGCTTCGTGGATGGAATCAGGGATGATGAGGTACGCGCTGCGGTACGATTGGGACATCATCAGACACTCAAGAGCGCTCTGGCTCATGCTTTAGAAGTGGAAGCAGTGCGACGGGACACCAAACCATACAGAGTTCGGGAGCTGGTGACTGAACCCAGGAAGCCCCGTTATGGACCGACATGTTACGGGTGTGGAGAAAAAGGGCATATTCGGGTTGATTGCCCGAAAACGAAGAAACGGGTCAGAAATTGCGAGACCCAAGTGGATGAGGAGGCGTTAAACTAAACGTCGCCAGGGCCGCGGGGCGGGCGCTGGCTGGTCAAGAGAGAGCCCCCACCATCACTGTGACACAAGTGTGCAACGGGAACAGCTTAATCGTCGAGGGCACCCTGAACAACAAGACCTGCAAGTTCACAGTGGACACAGGAGCATCGCGCACAATTGTGAAGCCTGAATTCCTGCAACGATTTATATCACGGAAACATCGATCTGCAGCATGCTCACTACGGACAGCAACCGGCCAGTCAGTTCCTGTCCTTGGCGATACAGATGTGGAGATAGTCATCGGTGAGCACTCATACATTCATCCTGTGCTTATTGCCAACATAACTGATGATTGCATTCTGGGATTGGACTTTTTGGAGAAGCAGCATTGCATATTGGATGTGGCCCGTGGTGTTCTCCGGTTTCCCGAGCAAGAAGTGTTCTTCGAAGGAACGGCACCGTGTAAGCTTTACTGTCTCAAGGACGTCGTGTTGGCTCCAAAAGCGCAAAATATTGTTCGAGTGAAATTTCCAAATACAGTCAAGAGTGGACTATGTGTAGTTGCCGAAGATGAGGGCACACATCCGACCTGGATTACTGCAAGAACATTGCTCATGACAAACAGAACGGCCAGTGTGCGAATTCTCAACCTTGGCAATGAAGAAGTTCATCTGAAGAAAAACAGCATAATTGGAAAATGTCAAGAAGTGAAGTACCTGCGACGAACGGATATTACTTCTACGGAACCAAGCTCGGAAGACCAAATATCACAGCTGCTGGAATCATCCAAAGACAACTTAACGTTCGCTCAGCTGTCACAAGCAAAACGTCTGTTGATGCGGTTTAAAGACGTCTTCGCCGCTGGAAACAACTGTGGACGTACCGGACTTGTTAAACACAAAATTGACACTGGCGACGCAAGACCTATACGACAGAGGCCACGAAGGATTCCATGGGCGAAAGAAGCTGAAGTTGCAGACATGATACGAGACATGGCCAAAGAAAAAGTCATCGAACCATCTACAAGTCCTTGGTCATCGCCAGTGATTCTGGTGAAAAAGAAAGATGGCTCCACTAGATTCTGCGTAGATTACAGAATGCTTAATGAAGTCACAAAGAAGGACAGCTACCCCTTGCCTCGAATAGACGATACACTGGACATGCTCAGTGGAATGAAGTGGTTTTCAACGGTTGACCTGAAAAGTGGCTACTGGCAGGTAGAAATCAGTCCAGAAGACAAAGAGAAGACAGCATTCAGTACGGGCATTGGAAATGGACTCTGGCAATTCAACGTCATGCCATTTGGACTGTGTAATGCTCCAGCAACGTTCGAACGTCTCATGGACAGAGTAATGGTTGGATTACTGGGAGACGTATGCTTGGTGTACCTGGATGACGTCATCATTTTGGGCCGTGATTTTACTGAACATCTGCAGAATCTGGAGAAGGTTTTGAACCGTCTACGTGAAGCAAACCTGAAGCTGAGTGCCAAAAAGTGTGACTTCTTTAAATCCAAAGTCAGCTACCTTGGACACATCATTTCGGAAAACGGGGTACAAACTGATCCTGACAAAATCAAGGCTGTTCAAACTTGGCCTACCCCGAAGAATAAAACTGATGTAAGGTCGTTTTTGGGACTATGCGCTTACTATCGGCGGTTTGTCAAGAACTTTTCTGGAATTGCCAAACCCTTACATCGGCTGACAGAAGAAAAGCGCACATTTGTATGGGACTTGGAGTGTGAAACCGCCTTCAACGATCTAAAGCAGCGACTGTGTGAAACGCCGATCTTGGGATACCCTACCAGAGATGGAAGATTTATTGTGGATACTGATGCCAGCAACACGGGAATTGGAGGAGTTCTCTCACAAATCCAAGGAGACAAAGAAGTGGTCATAGCATACTTCAGTAAATCATTATCCAAACCAGAACGAAACTACTGTGTCACCCGCCGCGAGTTGCTAGCCGTGGTAAAGACTCTTCAGCACTTCAACAAGTACCTCATTGGAAGGGAGATTACGCTCAGAACTGACCACGCTGCTCTAAAATGGCTTCTACAGTTTAAGAGCCCGGAAGGTCAAGTGGCACGATGGATCGAGCAACTTCAAGAGTTCAACTTCGTGACAGAACATCGCAGTGGAAAGGGCCATAGCAACGCCGATGCCCTGTCAAGAAGACCTTGTGCAGATGACTGTAAACACTGCGAGAAGCACGAATCTCAAGAAGAAGTCAGAGTCATCAGGATGGACAGAACAGATGACGAATGGAACGGCGAAAATATGAGACAAGCACAATCGGAGGACAGTGATTTACGACCTGTACTGGATTGGATAAAGTCTGGAAACAAGCCCCAGTGGAGCGACGTGTCAGCTTGCAGCCCAATCACAAAAAGTTACTGGGCTCAGTGGGACAGCCTGACTCTGGAACAAGGAATCTTGTACCGAAAATGGGAAAACAGCAATGGAAAAGAAACTACGATGCAGGTCGTTGTTCCCCGGAGTAAAGTGGCATCTCTACTACGACACATTCATGATGGAGTTTCTGGTGGACATCTAGGAGTCAAGAAAACTCTTGTGAAGGTTCGTCAACGATTCTACTGGGTACACAGCCGCGAGGATGTAGAAGATTGGTGCAGGAAGTGCACCGCTTGCGCGTCAGTAAAAGGACCGAAGACAAGAAGTAAAGGACAACTAAAATTGTACAATGTTGGGGCACCATGGGAGCGCATTGCCGTGGATGTTGCCGGGCCATTTCCCGAGACTGAAGAAGGCAACAAGTACATCATCGTAGTGCAAGATTACTTCAGCAAATGGCCCGAAGTTTTCGCGACACCAAACCAGGAAGCAAAGACAGTTGCAAAGAAGTTGGTGCAAGAAGTGATCTGTCGATTTGGTGTACCGATGGAACTGCATTCCGATCAAGGAAGGAACTTCGAGTCTACCCTATTTCAGGAAATGTGCACCCTCCTCGGGATCCAAAAGACACGGACAACGGCAGCTCATCCACAGTCAGACGGAATGGTTGAGAGGTTTAACCAGACGTTGGAGAATCACCTGGCTAAAGTCGTGGACGCACATCAACGTGACTGGGATCAGTACATATCTCTGTTCTTGTTGTCATACCGTTCCGCTACCCATGACAGCACTGGTATGACTCCTGCAAATGTGAATTTTGGACACGAACTAAGACTTCCTATCGACGCCATCACTGGTTCCCCGCCAGATGCTCCGAAGCCTGTAACCGACTATGTCAGTGATCTTCGTAGTCAGCTGGACGAAGTGCACAGGATAGTTCGAGAGAATAGTTTAAAAACTGGTGAAAAAATGAAGACCCGGTACGATCGTAGAGCGAATACGATGGGTTTCGAAGAAGGAACTCTCGTCTGGTTGCACAACCCACTACGAAGGAAAGGAAAAAGTCCGAAGCTGCAGGCTCATTGGGAAGGACCATACCAGATTATCACAAAGATAAACGACGTTACCTACCGCATTAAACGAGGCCAGAGAGGAAAGCCGAGGGTAGTACACATCGATCGACTTACACGATACCATGGAACAAATGATGATCGGGACGATCATAACTAAGAAGGGGATAATGTTACATCGCGTCGTCGAGTCGCGATGTTTCGCCAAGCTTCTCGAACAAAAATACCGTGGGAAAGAATAGACTAATTAGGGGCTATAAACACCCGACCCGACCGTCATAAAAGTAACTTTCCGGGAATTCAGACCCTAGTCAATGTACCTAGTTTTGTAGTTAAGATTGAACCTTATTCATTAGTAGTTAGAGATCAAATTAGCATGTATGGTAAAGTTGTTTACATCAGATGCTCAAAGGAAAGCCGCCCCTTTTGTTTGTGATTTTTATTACTTGTTTTGAACGTCTTTTGTCTATTGTTTCGAGTCTATACTGGAAAGTTCTTTAGAAATATTTTCGTCCTATATAAGACGTTGAAACCGCGGCTTCAGGCAGTCTTTCTCTGGAAGCGACAGTGTAACTATCTAAGCGCGGATAGCGACCAAGTGATCGTTAAAGTGTTATCAGTGAACTAGTGTTGTGAACTGTGAACAGTGAAATCAGTGATTGTGATTACCAACGACCTCAGTGTGTGTTAACGGACTTTTGATAATTGTGCAAGACGATTTGGACAACTACTGTGGAACATTGTGCTAACCTAGTGACAAGTGGAAATAAACGTTCATCTCATCGGATTGGCATTTTAATACCACCCCGCACGTAACAATATTATTAACCTAAAGAACGGAAGACGGCCTTCCTTCCGCACAATAATATTTGGGACGTAGGGTAGATTAGGAGTTTTGCATCGAAATCTGCCTGCATAATAGATAAGTAAGTTTACTAGCGAGAGAGTAGAAATTAAACACAATATAATCGCAAGATTCCGTGGCCCAGCAGTAAGCAAAGGGATAAAAAGAAATGCCCAATACCAACCAACAGAAACGCATTTAAAAGCAGGTCATGGGTCATGGAGAAATCAACGAACTTATTCCCCATCACCGTTTCTCAATCGGACAACCAGACCTACTGATACGCTCCACCGCTATATGGTGGACATTCCATTATAATTAATGGAATGTTGAAACGATTTACTTCTACATTCATCATACCTACGTATACTGCCAGGGAACTCTATGTCTGTGAGTCTGTGTTTCCGGAAAGGTACCATCTTCGGGTCTTCAAGGCACGAGTCACCTTCTACCCAAGCGTGCTACATCCTCGACGACATCACCAGGTGTGATGCGGTCAAACTTCACTACGAATAAATAAAAAACCCTCAACCAGCAGCAAACTGGTATATTTACAAACAATCACGCAGAAATCATGCGCTACTCGGAACTAACTGAGCTCTTCCCGTGTTGAATTAACCAATTGACTGGTATCAATTGGAAGATTAGCTTACCTTTGAACAACCTTGCGAATGTTACTGGCTCTAGACAGTTCTTTTACTCATCATTTTTAACCCCCGACACAAAAAGGGGGGTGTTATTAGTCTGACGTGTGCATCTGTGTATCTATGATGTGTGTGTTTGTCTGTGGCATCTTAGCGCCCAAATGTATGAACCGACTTGATCGAGTGTTCTTAGCTTTGATTCATGAAAATCCTTTCAGCCTTGAGCTTATTCTAGTTGATGACGCTATGAGAACAACTTTCATATGTCTGATTAAAACGAAATTTAGTATTGTCCTACTTCAATTATATTGCAAAAGCATTGATTGACCTGATGGTGGGACATTTGCTGGAATCTGCAGAATTCCTTACTTAGTTTTGTAGTATATCTCGATAAACTTACAATGGGACAGAATAGAACTGGAAGCATTATCTCTCAAACAAAAGTAAAGAACTTTTCAAATCGGTTGATATATGACGAAGTTCTGAGGTAGATAACAAAAAAAAAATACAACCTTTTTATTTTATGTGATGTCGTTTAAATGTATGGAAACGGTAGTGTGTAACAACTGATGAACGAAAACAATTTTATTTTGTATTGTTAATAAACGTGTTAATTACTTTAAAAAGAAGAATTATTCAACAAACTTGACACTGCTGACACAGCTGTTCCTGCGCATCTAATCCTAAAAAATAACAGTTACACGTCTGGTTAAGGTTTAAACAATAAACTTGCAAGGACAAACGAAATTGAACTTGTACCACAGAATAAGTAATAGTACTTAACACAATTGTAATGCAAATTGTGACGTACATTGCTAACTAAAGAAATATAGGTTCATTGATTTTTATTGCAAATGAAAAGAACTTGGGTATTATTCTTCACTGTCAGGTAATTTTGGGTATTATTCTTCACTGTTTAAAAGTGTTTGAAGGTATTTTTAAACCAATACAGTCTGACCATCCATTATGGAACTCGTGCATAACTTTACAAATATCATCTTTTATATGTTCCTTTCCGTTTTAACTCAGTCACAAATTTATTTATATCTACGTTGGAAAAATCACCTTTTATACATTGCCTTGTAGTCTTTTTGACCAACTTCAAACAAGTAGGAGGTTCTTATTTTTGAAGTTATACTTCTTTTGGCGCCATAGAGAAAAATGATGAGTGTGAATTTTTACGATGCGCGCGCACACCGACACCTAAATTTAACATCGTGAAGTTAGTTCTAGGTGGTACGATGCGCGCGCACACCGACACCTAAATTCTACACCGTGAAGTTAGTTCTAGGTGGCATGACTATGTTCAAGTTGTATATGTCATATTTAACGTCATATTTTTACGTTAATAAAACCTTTTTTATTTAAATAAAATCTTTTTGATTAATTTTAATATTTATCGTTAATCCCTACTACATTTTAGTTATTTTTTTTCCATACGCCACAGAAGTATAACTTCTAACGCGTGTACATAAGTACACACACGTTTTTTTTTGTTTAAGAGAGTAGTGTACTTACATCCCGTTTCGTCCCATTGTAATTTTATCAAAATCTGATGAGAAAATTACAAGCGCGGCATATGAAGTCAGTTTTTTTAAAATGATCTTATCATCATTTTGCTCAGATGTTGAAAGAGGATTAACATAGAAGAACACAAAGAAGAGCTTTATTGTTTAACGAGACGAGTTTTACATGCTACCTCCGGACCCAGAAAAATATTAAACAAATCCAATGAACTAACGACTAAAATCTAAAAACAATCTAATCAACAGAACTTAATGAAAACCTAACTATAGACCGTATAATAATAACAAAAGAAGAAAGAGAAAGAACAATAAGAACAAAATCCCATGTTATTTTAAGACATACGTCACATACATTGCTGAGTTCAGACGTGGGATCTGCCCACGTATACATACTTAGCCAGCAATGTATTACAAACAGCTGACATTGCGCACGTGCTCAAGAGCAGGTTTCAACCGCGCTGCCAAGTCACAGTCACACCCCCAAAACCGATGACGTCAGAGGTTAAATTAGTCACTAATGTACTGAGATCGGTGTCCTTTCTATATTAGTGCAAAACATGTGATGTTTGATTGTTTCAAGTTTTAGATTTATAGTGAGTTTGAAACATGATTTTAAAAATACCCATTATTATACCTACTCACTACTATTTAATGTCGACTGTCTCGACCTAAGTTTCGTGCATGTCCGATGCAGTTCCTCGGGAGTTTACGCTGCACTGATGCCAAGTCAGGGTAATTTACTCTAGATTTAGAGTAAAATTGAGGTGACAGGGTAATTTTTAGGGTAAAGAATTGTTTTGGGTAATCTTTAGGGTAATCAAATCCAGCTTTAAGTATAAGGCACAATTCCGTGAACGTACCCACAGAGTGCGGTTTTTATGTCATTTTTAAATAATTTTAAACAAATATATATTTAGGGTATTTTTTCTAAGAAACTGCAAATCTAGGGTAAAAGATGACGGAAACTAGGGTAAAGTGAAAAATATACCTGGCAATACTGTTACGCTGCGCGATCGCGACGAGCACTGACTTGTTTCAAGTTGGTTGCTTCGAGTTCTATTGAAAGTGTTGTGTCATAAAGGGAAGGTATTGAAGAAAATTGTATTTATATTTAAATTGGAGAGTATATTATTTATGTCCCAAAATATTTCATCAGATAACCTTGTGAATAAGACTCAGGATTCTAGGAGATGCTCTAACATCAGGTCTAGGTTACCACGTTATTTCAGTATAATTGAAGTAACAGGAAACTAATCTGTAAAAATTCCTCTCATTCTCATACCTTCATCAGCTAGAAAAAAACTGATGACCTTCAAACAGCAGAACGTATTTTCTTGAATCAAAGCTAATGCACCCCGGAGACGGTCATTTGCAATTGTCAATTATCACGTCATTGATGGACCAAATGATCATCTACAGAGGCATTGAAGCCATTGTCATTCACAACTACGTGAAAAAAAGGGGAATGATGGAAATATTGATTGAAGCCCATTGACGATTTGGAATGACCGTCTCCGGGGCACTTTAGATCACTCCCTATTTTAGTCACCATCCAAACAAAAAAAGAAACTTTATGTGTGTCAACTCCGACGCACGACTGTAGTACCTATACTCTTTAAGTGCGATTGTCTTTGAATATGACTTAAGAAAATTGACATTTGACATATAACGTAACGCTTTCATTAAATTACCATACCGGGGGTTTTTATAAAAATCTATTGTAAAGAAGTAAACTAAAAAAAATTAAACAGCCATCGACTCAACGGTTTCATGCCACAGACAGACTACATATGCATATTATTGGTATCTACCAAATATTGTGCTTTCTCTTATTTTTAGCCTACTACTCCTTACCTATCTGTTCTATTAATGTTTATGTCAGGTGTGTAATCTGTAGGTAATATGTACTTACATTTAGTTATTAGCAGCGAATGCCAACCTAGTGCCAGGGAATATTGCCAAAAGTGTACGACCTATGCCATTATTTGTTCGTGTCCCTCGATTTCGGTGTTCATTCATGCAATTTTGATTTATATTTTTACTAGCAATGGCTTCGTTAGTCACAATCCTAATTGCTATCTATGTGGAAAATTTGATGCAAATCGATCGAGCTGTTTAAGCGTGAAGAGGTCACAAACTTTCGAAATTATTATATTGATGTTGTTGAAATGAAATAAATATGATGACCATAAGAAGATTGCCCGAAATTTGAGATTTAGATGAATTAAGTCTAAAAAGTCGAATATTCTGTCCTTGATTGCGTAACATTATCTAGTCAATGAGGTAAAAAAATAAGCAAATTTTATTTCTACAAAAAATCAAGGTCTGATGTAGCTCCGCCCCTATAATTTGCTTTTGTTGACCAACCAATTGTAAAAAGATTTTGCATTCTATTGCATTCTAATCTCCTCTTTAAGATTTTTGAAGGATCTTTAGCTACAACAGACCTTGATTTATTGTAGAAACAAATTTTTCACTAGAAGCATTTTCCAGAGAGGAAACGGGGGAATACATTTGTATGGAAAAGTGCAACCCGCGTTCTCTCTTAATTGATCTTATGATCGTTTCGACTAGGTACTTCAGAATAATATTTATTGGGAAGAATTCCTATAATTCTGCACCGCAAATCGACTTGTAGAATAAATTCTTAAAAACGATACGTTTTATTGGCATTGGCAGTCACAATATTTGTTTCCCTAAAAATGTCTGGCATCTAAAATAGTGTTGATTTATTGATGACATTCCGAACGGTATCCAAGAATGCCCGTAAATTACTTTTAGTCGTGATAAAGTAAGTAAAATAATGTATTCTCGATTTATTTACACTAACTTTCATTAGGAATGTGTGTCAAATTGTGCACGTCTAATTGAATTAGTGAAGTCTAATTTTTTTTAAGCATTAGTTATGTCTAATTGTATAAATCCCATTTAATCACGTTACCTCGTATAAGTCATAGTCTGTAGCTCTAGGTTAGAATCTTGCAACTCAAATTTAGAGCACTTCCAGATCAGCTATCTTTGTGTTGTGTTTTTTTCCAGCATTTTTGTTACTTAAATGCTAAATATTGTACCTACAGTCACAGTCACAGTTTTTAAACTGTACTACAGTAATTGTAGAGTGGTTCGGAACCCTACGAGGGCGAGTCCGACTTGTACATGGCCGGTTTATTTGTATGGGAACATCTTTAGTTTTTAAGTGAGGTCATAGTAATTAATGCTTTGTTAAATTCATAAGATCAAGCAAAAAACGCAGAAAACCTACGTTTCTTGTATATGGGACCCCCTTTTATTTTTAACTTTATTCTGTTTGTAGTATTTGCTGTTACAGCGGCCATAGTTATACATTTAATAGAAACTGGCCAAGTGCGTGTCAGGCCACGCACAGTGTAGGGCTCCGTAGTATTATAATATTTAACATAATTATTTTTAAAATTATCCAACACCCAAGTTCAATGATTATTACTGCTAAACCAATAAAGTTATCTTAACCGCTATAATTTAATTTTCCTTTGAAGTTCATGAAATGCACTATCATCATGAATTTTTCCAGATTTTTCCAGCTAACAGTTTAGGTTTTTGAAGGGGAGGACGCCCTACTGGAAGAAACATTTGCACTTTAAAGTTAAAGCATTAAATCGAAAAATAGTATGAACAACCCGTAAGTTATTTAAAAAAAGCTATTCAATGATACCCCACGCGATGGGGTAGACGACGAAAAAAATTCATCTCCACTTAACATGTAGGGGAGCTACACTAAAAAAAATATTTTCCTAAATTATATTTTACCACTTTGTCGACATAATTGATATACACACCCCTACAAAATTACAGATTTATAGTATTAACAGTCTCTTAGCAAAACCTCGGACAGATAGACAGACAGACGGACATGAAGAAACTATAAGGGTTCCTTGTCAGAACTACGGAACCCTACAAAAGGGCGAAATTAATGTTTATGTGATTTTATTAAGTCTTTTAATTTCTCAAGTGATGATTGATTTTAATTTTCTTCAAGTGTCTATTTGGTGGTTGGGTACGGAACCCTAAAAAAGATATCTCCAGATCTACTTTTCTACTGGCCACACAAAGTAAAGCAAAACTCGTATGCCCGATGATGCAACACCAAATTTTATTGCAGTTTAAACTCAAGAGCGAAGTAAGTATACAATTTAAGATCGTTAACAAAACGAAAAAAATAAACTGGCCAAGTGCAAGTCGGACTCGCACTAGTAGGGTTCCGTGCCACACTACAGTATTTTATAAGATTTATATTTTATAAGAGCAAAAAATACCACTATCATTTTTCGCCAGCAAAAAATAATAATTAATAGACATTTTATTTCTTATAACGTCATCTAACGTCTAACAAAGGAGTTAGTGATCGACATTTCAATATAACGCCATCAATGGGACGTTAACCTAACCTAACTAAGCGTTCATAGATGGCGTGAAATGCCGAAGAAAACACGTTTCTTGTATGGGGACCCTCTATTATATTTAACTTTATTCTGTTTTTAGTATTTGTTGTTATATCGGCAACAGAAATACATCATCTGTGAAAATTTCGACTGTCTAACTATCACGGTTCATGAGATACAGCCTGGTGACAGACGGACAGACAGACAGACAGACAGACAGACGGACAGCGGAGTCTTAGTAATATCCCCGTACGGGTCCCGTTTTACCCTTTGGGTACGGAACCCTAAAAACATACAGACGAATTGAGAACCTCCTTCTTTTTGGGAAGTCGGTTGAAAATTGAAAATCAGCCAAAACAGGTAGAATCTTTTAGCGGAGTAGGGGAGTTGGCATTTAATCGGGTCGTAGGACTTGTGAAGGTTGAAGGAAAATATTCCATTCCATAGATATACGAGTAGGTATCGGTAGAGTCAACGTTCTCAGCTCAGAATGTGGATTAAAATAGAATAAAGGTAATATTGTCTTAAAATTTACTAAAGTACCGACTTCATATGCCGAGTGAGTCATTTTTAGTGGCAATTTTTAGGTACGTATCTCCATATTTCTGATGATACTTATCAGGACTTGATAAAATTGACATAAGGACCAAAAATTGTTTTAGGAAGCTCATGTCATTTTTAAAGACCTATCTATAAACACCCCGCTCGTATAGGTTTCATGAAATTTGTTTTTAGTTTAATTTCCATCTATGGAAATCCCCTAAATTTTTTGTGTTTTTTATTTTGGTACAAAAATCATAATGCGGTGCACAGAATACACCTACCTACCAAATTTCAACCGTGTAGTCCTAATAGTTTCGGAATAAAATGGCTGTGACATACGGTCGGACAGACAGACAGACATGACGAATCTATAAGGGTTCCGTTTTTTGCCATTCGGCTACGGAACCCTAAAAAGATGGGCTATGGCTAAAGGTAAGAGCAATAGCATAATTCTAATCCTGTAAATTAACTCTAAATAATCTTCCGCCATTAAAATATCATACAATTCCTATGAAGTAATATCAATTGCTAATTGTAATGGCATATAGGAAATCAATAAGCGTTCTCGAGCAAGGTCTGGCACCTAATTATAACCTTCTACTTTCGCTATTCGAGGTCGGTTGATATTTGCAATGTTGTTAGGGAGTGTGAACTATGTATCTCAAAATTATGTATTTGTATGCTAAGTACCTAACTTAACTTTTATGCCAACATGAAGTTACTATAGTAGGGACAACTTAATAGATCACATTTGACATCTGTCAGTCTCAGCTTCATAGTAAAGTGACTTTGCAAACATCGATTCAATTGATGAATCGATACGCATCAACACAAACAAGAATGATGTTAGTTTGATGTTATACGAACTAACCATAACCATTTATTATTGATTTTAGTTCCTATTCAATTTTTTTTGTATTTTTTAGTCAAAGAACAATATTATGTGTTAATTACAATCACAGTGTAGTTATTTTTATCGTTAAACATCCTTCATAAGTAATCATTGCATTCGATTCAACCTATCGACTGATCAATCTTGTGATTTTTTGGGTAGCATCCCTAGTGTTTTTATAAAGAAAAAGTGTTCACTGACGTAACCTTGTACTGACGTTTAGTTTTTTAGAAAAAAAATTGTTTATTATGTTTAAAATGAATTATTAGTCAAAGTAAATCCTAAAATCGCTTTCTTTTGTAATTATTAGAATAAATATGTATTTGTATCTGAAAAATGTGAGGTAATTATGCAGTTCTGACTTCGAAATAATTAATAATTTTATGTGCCATTCTTTACAAGGTTACGTTGTTAAATTTTGATGAAGTGTCAAATGTGATCTATTAAATTGACTCTACTAAAAGTAAATAATTGGGATCGTTTAAAAACTAGACATCCGGCTTCAAATGCCGCGCTTGTTATTACTACATCTCAAAAACAACTTTACAAATGTAGGTTCTCTATTTGACTGTATTTTTTGTCTGTTAGCTCAGAACTATATTTTACTACAAGCTTCGAACCCCTATTTCATCGCCAAAAGGGGTGAATTTTGGAAAATCCTTTCTTAGTACACCCTTACGTACTAAGACAAATATACCCTCCAAATTTCAAGTCTCTACGACCAGCGGTTTAGGCTTTGCGTTGTCTGTCAGTCAGTCAGTCAGTCAGTATGTCAGGACAAAGATTCCTATAGTATTAGATTAACCGATATCGATAATTATTTTTTGTTAGAGAGAGTTTACTTCCCGTTTGGTCCCATTGTAATTTTATCAAGATCTGATGATCTGCATTGGAGGTACCTCCAGAGATATGGAGATATACACCTCAAATTCAGTAATGAAAATCATTTGTGCGGCGTTTGAAGTCGGTTTTTTCGTTTTGTAAAATATCTTGTTTTTCTATTATTATTTATCGACCAAACTATTTTGCATTTGACATGATTATTTTGCACATGCATTTAGTTTTATTGAATATTTTAAGTTTTTATTAATTCATCTTGATTAGGTAACTATTTAATAATTTTAATTGAATAATTAAAAAAAAAGTTAAAGTGCGTGGTCCGCGATCGTTCTAATTATTATCAATAAATAAATAAACCTTATATTATGTTATTTATGAAAACTTCAGCCACTTAAAAGCAAATTAGCCCAATTCAAATAAAAACACAAGTTACACATAAACTGGTATATTATCTGTACACCTCTGTACAATTATTTATTCCGTGTTACAAGTAAGTAAGCTATAGGTAACATAAAAGGTCAATAACATTGAATTGAACAAGGTCATTGACATTCAGACATGCCATGGATGACTCCGTGGATGAATTATATTATAGGCACATCTGCACATCACACATATTGAAATTAGATACAGTTCTGTCATTTGTATAAAAAGAATAAGATAAAATATACTCAGACTAATACTGTTGTTACTTAATCACGCCTAAACGGACGATCCGATCTTACTGACATTTAACAAGCAGATACTTTATAGCATGAGGATGAACATAGGCTACTTCTACTGAAAAAAATTTATTATTTTTACACATAACTTAAATAACTCAGATCACATAACTCATATCAGACGCGGGTACCAGCTAGTTTTAATATAAAATCAAATAAAATGGCCAAGTGCAAGTCGCACTCGCACTCGTGGGGTTCCGTAAAATACACAGTAAAGTATTCTATAACTATGATTTTTCGCAACTAAAAAATTAACTATGTTTTTCATAGTGTTTGTATGAAAAACAAAGATATCTTTGCGGTCGCCAAATCTCAAAAACTGCTGACTGTATCTCGTTAAAACCAATTTTTGTTGTTTGTTTTTATTGAGATCTACAGCATATATTTTTAGATTTTTCACTCCCATACCTTAAAAGTTAGTTAGAGGGGGGGAGGGGGGGGGGAGGCACACATTTTACCACTTTAGACGCGCCTATTTTTCAAATGATTGACTTTGAGAAAAAATGATTCTAGGAACCTCAATGTCATTTTTAAAGACCTATCTATAGACACCCCACACGTATAGGTTTGAAGAAATTTCAAATTTCAATTCTGTAGTCCTAACAGTTTCGGAATAAAATGGCTATGACATACGGACGGACGGATAGACAGACAGACAGACATGACGAATCTATAAGGGTTCCGTTTTTTGCCATTCGGCTACGGAACCCTAAAAACTAGGTAAGCGTGCTACATCGTCGATCGCATCGTCACCTCACATCAGGTGAGATAGTGGTCAAACGCTACCTATCTACTATTAATAAATTAAAGTACTATAAATAAGTAAACAATATGTTTTAAAACAAGCTTTTATCTGGGACAACGAACTAAAATATATTTTAAAAAACCTTTTGAGACACAAGCTTTAACATAGCCCAGGACCAGAGTAAGTCAAGACAAAACCAACGAGCCCAAATACGACGGGTATAACATGTGTAGTTTAGGAATTCCTTAGGCCACCTTTTAGCTCCATCATCAGATCAACACCATGTCATCATAATATTGCATTGTCACGCGATTTACACATGTATACAAAATTGCAGCTCAATCGAACCCCTGGAAGTCGCTCTAGAATCAATCGCAAGATTTGTGACGGACAAATAAATTCGCCGTGAAGTAGAGATAAAGATTGTAAAAAAAAACCGACTTCCAATGCCGCGCTAGTCATTTTCAGTAGCAAGTTTGAGGTGTTTATCTCCATATCTCTGGAGATACTGATCAGAGCTCGTATTTTTGTAATGTTGGTTTGTTTAGGCAACTTGTACGCCTGACCCCTCAAAGATACCTCGTATATGCTCCAATCTCAATTTATTTCGTACCTAATACTTACGTTTAACAAGACCTCATCTTAGATTTTTTGTCAACTTTTATATGGCGATTATATCTTCTTTATATATAATAAGATCGTTTAAAAAACTAGAAAGAACCGACTTAAATGCCGCGCTATTAATTTTCAGTACAAATTTTGAGGTGTTTATCTCCGTATCTCTGGAGATACTAATCAGACCTCGATAAAATTACCATGGTAGACTTGGGATATCTCCTTTCTAACAAAAAAAAAGAATAATCAAAATCGGTTCATAAACGACGAAGTTATCCGCGAACAAACATAAAAAAAAAACATACATACGGTCGAATTGAGAAACCTCCTCCTTTATTTGAAGTCGGTTAGAAATAATTGCTGTTCGTTAGTCTCACTAAAACTCGAGAACGGCTAGGCCGATTTAGCTGATTTTGGTTTTAAAATGTTTGTCGTAGTCCAGGGAAGGTTTAAACGGTGAGAAAATTTAGAAAAATTGCGATGATAATAGTAAAAACACATTACCCACACCACATTACACGGATTATCGCGTAGATATTTATAATATTTTGAATTTTGATGGTTGTCCCAGGTTGTCATTGTTGGTTCGTTCATAAATTTTTGTCTATGTATTGACATATTTTGATGGTTGTCATTATAGCGCTTCCATTCATGGGTATTCACTGAGATATTCGCAATTTGTGCATAATAATATCGTTTAAAATACTAAAAATGAACTGACTTCAATGCCGCGTTATTAGTTTTCAGTACCAATTTTGAGATGTTTATCACCATATCCCTGGAGATACTAATCAGACCTCGATAAAATGAACATGGTACAACACATGGGACATTTACTTTCCAACAAAAAATAATAATCAAAATCGGTTCATAAACGACGAAGTTATCCGCGAACAAATATTTAAAAAAAAAAAAAACATATATACGGTCGAATTGAGAAACCTCCTCCATTTTTTGAAGTCGGTGAAAAACCGATGAAAACAAAATAAACTAAATATTGAAGGGTGTCTTCATACAAGAAACGTGTTTTTGAGGCTTTTAATGCTCGATCGTACACACTTTAATAGAAGACTTGAAATTTACTTATGGTGTGTATTGCAATGGCTGCAAGATCAAATAATAAAAACTAAATTAAATTAAAAATTAAAGCGGGTCCTCATACAAGAAACTTATTTTTCCGGCAAATATTGTTCAATCGGAACCCTGCGTGTGCGGGTCCAACTCGCACTTGGACAGTTCATTTATATTCGCGGTACGAATTTCGACGGGTCAGCTAGTGTCAGATAATTATCTAAACCTTTTTTATATACATCGTATAGGCTAGCGTTTGACCACTATCTCGCCTGGTGGTAATCGATAATGTGAATGTCGAAGATGGTGAACACGTTAGGCCTAGAATACTTTGACTTTCAAGGGTTGTGTGATGCTGGAACGCCGTAGGGTTATAGCGGCAGAATTTCTCCTCGATGATGGCTACTTTTTGGTAGCAAGTCATCAAGAACACCGATTTAATTTGCTTCTTTCACATGTGGAACATTATCAAACTGAAACGTTATCAGGCACCGTTAAAACTGTCTCTAAAGCTATTATTGACACCTTGATCTTCGCAGTATAATAACAGTAAGTGTACACTACTACACTATAGTAAGTATATACTGTAACGCCGGATATAACCAGTTAGGCGATACCACGTGCGCACGTGGAAAATCACCCATTCATTGATCCTGTATTTGTGTGACTGTGGCTGTGAGATATCATCTAGGTTTTACTTGTGCGGGAATTTATTTGCAACCGACTCTTTACAAGCTTTATCTCTACTTCACGGCGAATTTATTTTTCCGTCACAAATCTTGCGATTGATATTAGAGTGATTTCCAGGGGTTCGATTGAGCTGACATTTTGCATACATGTGTAAATCGCGTGACAATGCAATATTATGATGACATGGTGCTGATCTGATGATGGTGGAACTTCTAAACTACACATGTTATGTTATATTATACCTGTCGTGTTTGGGCTCGTTGGATTTGTCTTAACTTACTCAGGTCCTAGGTTATGTAAAAGCTTGTGTTTAAAAAGGTTTTTTTTTTTAAATATAACTTGTTTATTGTACGTATCTTGCGCGATTACCTCGATTCGATGGATTCAATATTTAATTGGTAGTGTACATTTTCAAGGTGGTCCCATTGTAATTTCATCGAAATCTGATAAGCATCTCCAGAGATATGGAGATAAACTCCTCAAACTTTGTATTGAAAATGACTAGCGCGGCATTTGAAGTCGGTTTTTTTCTTAAGTTATTATTTTTATGGTTCCGTACGTCAAAAGGAAAAAGAGGAACCCTTATAGGATCACTTTGTTGTCCGTCTGTCTGTGTGTCTGTCCGACTGTCAAGACCCATTTTCTCAGGAACGCGTAGAGATATCAAGTTGAAACTTATATCAAATACTCGGATCTACGGTTTCTTTTGGCTGTGTAAATGTATCAAACTTGTAAGTCCGTATAACAGACAAGTTTTTTAAATCGGTTGTAACTTTTTTTATTTTGTGTTTTTTTGGAGAAAAGCCTGCCTAAAGTAAAAGTTCAAATATCGTCTAATTAAAATTGATGCCTAATTTTTTTTCTCAGAAAATAATAAACCTAAATAAATTTAAAAATTTAGTTTTCCCTGATAGACTTATTCATTGTTCATAGTCACACAAAAAAAAAAACTGGAGCTCTGGCCTTAATGGTTTGGGAGAAAATTTTATTAAATTGCAACATTTCGGGGACTGACTCGAAAACAAGTTAAACTCAATTTTCTCGAAAACTATAGATTTTCGCGGAACATACACGGGGGTTCTCTGGGTAGCCCTTGGAGTCCTACATCGATGGTTTTCGTTTGGACCATATGAAACCCGACATCCTGTATATGTATTATAATAACAAAAAAAGGTGAATTTACTAGTACAAACTTTTTATTTGTGATTGGTGCAATACATTTTCTATGGATCGAATTACAAAGTTAAGTTTGTCCTTGACAAACTTTGTACGGAGGCCTCGGTGCGCGAGTCCAACAACGCACCGAGCAACACACCAAGTGCGTTGTGCGTGAGGCCTTTTTTTATATCTTATAGGCTAGCGTTTGACGACTATCTCACCTGGTGGGAAGCGATGATGCGGTCGGAGATGGTGAACACGCTAGGACTAGAATACTCTCAAGGGCTTTGTGCTGCCGGAACACCGTATGGTTATGGCGGCAAATTTTCTTTCTCCTTGATGGTGGTAAGCTACTTTTTGGTAGCAACTTAAAAAGTCAGGCGGAGCATCGCTATAACATGCTCCTACCACCTGTGGTATTTATGTCCATAACATGTAAATTACATGTAATAGGAAGAGCAGAAGTCACGTTTAGCAATAACGTAACAGCACTTAGCATCAGTAATAACATTAGCAGTTGAAATAAAACAGCTGAATAAGGAAAATTTCGCACGATATCATGACTAACAGTTTTAGCATTATTACCTAGCAATGTTGAGACTAGTTTAAACATAATTAATTTAGCGCAACGTGAATGAGCTCTTATTGATCCGTTTCCGCAAACTAGTTACGGTTCTCTCGTTTCCGCAAACTAGTTACGGTTCTCTCGGAATAATAGTTGCCTGTATATTTTTTAACAGACTTCAAATAAACTGGCCAAGTGCAAGTCGGACTCGCACTCGTAGGGTTCCGTACCACAACAGTTCCGTACAGTATTTTATAAGATCGAGCAAAAAATACCACTATCATTTTCGCCAGCAAAAAATAATAATTAATAAACATTTTATTTCTTATATTATAACGCCATTTAACGTCTAACAAAGGTTTTAGGGATCGACATTTCAATATTACGCCATCTATGGGACGTTTACCTAACTAAGCGTTCATAGATGGCGTTAAATGCCGAAAAAAACACGTTTCTTGTATTGGGACCCTCTATTATATTTAACTTTATTCTGTTTTTAGTATTTGTTGTTATAGCAGCAACAGAAATACATCATCTGTGAACATTTCAACTGTCTAACTATCACGGTTCATGAGATACAGACGGACAGACAGACAGACAGACGGACAGCGGAGTCTTAGTAATAGGCTCCCGTTTTACCCTTTGGGTACGGAAGCCTAAAAAAGGAGGAGGTTGTCAATTCGTTGGATTTTTTTATGTATGTTCCCCGATTACTCAGACGCATGGACCAATTTGTGAAAGGGAAGTAAGGCGGAAAGATATAATTTATACTTCTCGGGGATGTGAAATGTCATTGCTTTATAGTTTGTGGTTTTCTAATCGGATAATCCCGAATAGTGCCGATGTTAGTTTTCGACAGATTTCGATTGAAGTAGAAAGACGCATTTTGCTGTTCCCTCGGAAAATAAATTGATCCTGGAAAATCGTAAGCTTTCGAATTCGGCTGTATCCGATTGAAATTAGAATAAGGGTACAGGTGGTCCAATTTGAAATTTTGTCGAGATATGGTGAGTATCTCCAGTGAGATGGAGACAAGCACCTCAAACTTAGTATTGACTAGCTGTGCTCGCGGTTCTACACGCGTAGACATCGTTCCCGGGGGAATATTGGGATAAGAAGTATACTATGTGTTATTCTAGGGTCTAGGCTATCTACGTACCAACTTTCAGCTTAATCGGTTCAGTAGTTTTTGCGTGGAAGAGAAACAAACATAGATCCCTACATTCTTTTTTTTTTTTTTTTTTTATACGTTATAGGCTAGCGTTTGACCACTATCTCACCTGTTGGTAAGTGATGATGCGGTCGAAGATGGTAAGCAGGCTAGGCCTAGAATGGGAACTGGCTCTCAAGGATAGCTGCCGGAACACATTAGATGTTTGGTGACAGATTTTATAACTTGAGGGTGGTAGCTGGCCAGGCGGACACTAGATAGTGTCCTACCACCATGCGGGGGGTTTTGTTGGTTTCTTAACGATGTTTTTCCTTCACCGGAGGGCCACTGTGAGAAGCGCACATAAATTTTTCGATAGAAATATCCATTGGTGCACGGCGGTTTGAACTCGGTACCACGGCATCAAAGCCGAACGTTCTCCCGATTACGCCACCGGGCCCTCATTCTTACAAACTTTCGCATTTATAACATTAGTAGGATAATGACTAGCATTGAAGTCAGTTTTTTATACGATCTTAAATTATTTTCAACGGACTTCCCAAAATGAAGGAGTTTCTCAATCCGTCTGTATATTTTTTTTTCATTGAATAACTTTCTATAGGTTTGCGAGAACTTTGTCTAACAATTTTGTTATTTATTTCTTTTACTAGGCAAAATTGTACATATATTTTTATGAGATTAGGTAAAGAAGAAACAAGATGCAGACTCAAAATCTCGAAATATTACTCATTCGACAAGTCACAATAAACAGACTAAGGAATTATCTATCCGATTATGATTTTTTCCAGGAAAATTATCTTCGCAAAATTATCGTAAAATACCTCTTTGAAGCCTGTTACCTACCTACGCTTCTACCTACGTTTGATGATATACCTTCTATTTAAACAATTTTAGATTATATAACAAGGTGATAAGGCTCAAATTGCTTAGTCAAGCTTGAAGCTACACATATACAGTACCTATATTGCAAATTGTCTTAACTCGATCTAATTTTCTCGTTATAGGCGCCTACGCTGATCTGTTGAGCTTCTTCAGAAGCGTATTTTTACTTAATTGCGACAGAAGGAGGGTAATGTTTTCATTTGACAGCACAGGAAGGATGTGTTTTGTCAATGTGGCTCAGTGGCGCAGTGAGAGAATGGTCGGCTTACATTCACACCAGAGATAGGGAGTTCAAATCCCCGCTATGCACCAATTAATTTTTATATCGAAAAATGTATGTGCACTGTGGCCCTCTGGTGCAGGTTAAAACATCGTTCAACTCCCGCATGGTGTTGGACACTGTCTAGTATCCGCCTGGCCAGCTACCACCCTCAAGTTAGAACATCTGTCGCCAAACATATATGTTCCGGCAGCTGTCCTTGAGAGCAAGTTCCCATTCTAAGCCTTTCTATCGCGTTACTATCCTAGACTGCATGAAGGAGCTCTCATAGCTTCATCAACTAGGAAAGAGTTAGAAATAAAAAGCTTTTATCGTGCATTTTCATGAGAACCAAACGTGTGTGCCAAATTTCAACCCGACAGCAGGAGGCCTACAGTACTCCGAATTGGTAATCCGAAGTATCGGCCGAAATTATCGGGCATTTCCTACTACGAATTGCCACGGTAATATTGGAATTGCATTCAGTTCTGTCGGTCGGTTTGGCTTATCGACAGTACGACCGAAATTAATTTGACATTTTGTTGTATCGTTAACCCTACTTAACGAAAAAAGCCCGACCGATAATTTAACAAGAGTTTTATCGTTATTTTATGTCAAAAATATCCGAACTTTTTTCGTAGGTCATCGGCAAATTCGATCGTGTTTCGGTCAGACCAGAACCTTCGGATGTGTCATTTCAGAGTTGGACTCCTGAGCTTTAGTGGAAGTGGGTAAAAACTTCATTGCAAACAGGACATACCTACAAGAGAAGTTTAGATAGATAGATTATAGAAAATTCTTTATTATCACACCTGATTAACTTAAAAATAACTAACTAGGCATTAATTTATTTAATATTAATTAGTGTTACAATGGGCGTCCTTATCGCTAAAAGCGATCTCTTCCAGTCAACATTTTGATAGAGGAAAAAAACAAGACATGTCTATTGTCCTTTTTAAGTAAATAATTAAAATGTAATATATACCTTCTAACGTTACGCCTTAAAATACTAACCTATCCCACCAATTGAAGACATATAAAATTAATTTACAAATCAATTTAAGAAAATTGTTAAATAAAGGTACGACCACACCGCGGCGTCCGCGTGCAAGTTCGCGATCCGATTTTCAATCGTTTTCTGATCGCGTTTGGTGTGAACCAGTCGGTACAAATACTACTGCGCTATCTGATCGCCGCCTAGATCGTGCACGCAGGACGCTGTTTCTACAATAGAGTGGAGTAGAGACAATAGAGTATTTGAGTATTTATTTGAGTAATCTCCTCTTTAAGATTTTTGAAGGGTCATATTTCTATTTGTAATTGGTTGGTCAAAAAAAGAAAATGATAGGGGCGTAGCTATATCTACAGCAGACCTTGATTTTTTGTAGACAATTTATTCTATAAAAGCATTTTCCAGGGAGAAAACGGGGGAATATATTTATACCTAGATGCAGATTCAGATATTTACTCACCATATTATAACAAAACAATAGTGCGTTACATTTGGTATGTTAATTACAATAAAAGTTTGGCTTAAGATTAATGAAACGGTTATCATATTTGTGTTAGTAAATATAAGTAAGTATATGGAAAAGTACACCCCTTGTTCCCTCTTAATGTTTTTAAAATAAATACTCTAATAGACACTTGTGGTATAAATTCAGTAGGGCTATTCTGTAAGCTATCTCGGAAGCGGAATCCGCGGAGAGATTTGATTTCGTACTACGAAATTCAACCGTATTACGTACGTGATACGATTGAATTTCGCAGTACGAAATTTGAATCTCACCGCGGATTCCGCTGTCGAGATAGCTTACAGAATAGCCTAGCAGAGTAGAAAATACTAATAAATCAGTTGGCAACCTTCGACTGAACTTGTCTTAAACGCGACCATTCGACCAGTTGATGCCGCCATGCAGTAGACGAGGTTTGTACTATTAATTATTCTGTGACGTGGTATAAATAGTCTTCATGTCGACAACAAAAAATTCTGTGGCTTTGTAATGTATTTATAAATATACTAACTGTACCACGCAGCTACACCCGCGTTAAAAATACTTATAAAAACAAATATAACACAAATAATTAAGATAGTTTAAAAACTAAAACAACCGTCTTCAATGCCTTGCGAGTCAATTTCAGTAGCAAGTTTGAGACGTTTATGGTCATATATCTAGAGATACTTATCAGATCTCGATGTGATGTGATGAAATTACAATGGGACCATCTCGGAAACGTACCCTACCGATTACAAAAAGAATCATTCGAATCGGCTCAGAATTGACGGAGTAATCGCGTAGCATACACACAAAAAAAACGTACAGACGAATTGAGAACCTCCTCCTTTTTTGTGAAGTCGGTTAAAAATACACAAATACCCAGTCTGCTGCCTAAAATGTTTTCAGACATTTCATGGGCCTGAAGCGGTTCAGCGCTTTCGGAATGTTTACTGAGACCCCGGTAGACACATTCAATGACATCCAGCGTAAAAGAATAGCTTCATTTATGGCACGGATACAGTTCTCTTCTAATATCATATTGGCGAGTCTGGCAGATAGACTTATACAATCGGCAATATATCGACACTGGGTGATTTTAACTACCTAATTACAACGTGACCTAAGTTACAATTAAGTAATGTTTAATTTATTTTTATATATATATTTATTTTTACAATTTTCTGTGCAACTTTTATAAGGACCTTGTTGCAATAAAGATCAATTGTTGTTGTTGTTATTGTTAAAACTAGAAAGAAAGAAACAAGCCTAGGAGTTTAGAATTCTGTTAAGTAATTAATACTGAATCTCAAAAAATCATAAAAAAAGGCAGACGGATTCGTGCCGAACACCCGAGTGAACGCAAGTTCAGTAATACTAAGTGCTTGAGTAATACGCTTCCGCGCTCAGTTAGCTACCAAGCGGCAGCAGGATCGTACGCTTCCGTGCAGTATTACTGCGCAGCGTTGCTTACGTAGTAATTATGCCGTATTGACTATCCCGGACTGAGCGCGGAAACTTATAAAGTAACTCAAAAATTTGGTATTACTGAACTTGCGGTCACTCGGTTCGACACGAATCTGTCTGCCTTTTTTATGATAGTCTGAGTACTGAATAACTACACCATTGTAATAGTATTAAATTCTAATACAGAACTGTACTGTACTGTATTTCAATCGGATACATTCGAATTCGGAAGCGTCATTTTGAATTTCGAATATTAATTATTCCGTGAGCTATTTAGTCGCGGAAACATTTCCGATAAGAATCACAGATTTTTTCGAATTAAAATATCAAAGATTATGAAGTTGGTGAGGAGTTGAGTATTCTGGAGGTTCCATCCAAGTTCAGGTCAACGCTACCAAGTTCTTACAATAACGTTGAAGTAGGAGTATACCGAATTTCGAATTGGTCAGAACTTCAATAGTTTATTTCATTGCGTCATCATCTAGAAAAAAGTGAACATCGCGATCTCACCGCGTGAACTCACTCCCGAGGGAGAGCGACGGACTCGCTCGAAACCTAGGTCGAGAAAAATTCGACTAAAGGTACGTGAATTACAGCCGGTATATAAATATAATAATCTATAAATAAGCTTAGTCTTGGATTTTCATGAATCAAAGCAAAGACTACTCTCGATTAAGACACCTATCAAACAAAAAATAACCGAAATAAAAATCAGTTCATACATTTGGGCGCTACGATGCCACAGACAGACAAACAGATACACAAATACCACCCACAGATACAAAAATAACACCCCTTCTTTTTGCGTCGGGGGTTAATGACTAACGCGACAGACATTGAAGTCGATTTTTTTAGTTTTTCAAATATGGTAATAATAAAGTAATATATTCACGGAAACGTAATATGGATAAACTAGCTGTATCCCGCGGCTTCGCCCGGGTTTGTAAAGTATCCTTTGTCCTATTCTACCTTATTCGCTAATTCGCTACCCATGTGCAAAATTTCAGAAATATCGGCCAATCCATTTGACCGCCGCGCCGCCGCGAAGAGGTCATAAACCTCGAATTAGGTATATAAAATTCGATGGTCACAAACAAATAAATATACAAACGACTTTCGCATTTTGGTGTTGATAATTTATTCAAGTTAGGATCATCGTAAGTTGTACAATTAAATGAAATACCCTGCCTTGATAAAAACAGCCTACTAAGCAATAAAACGTGAAGGCTGAGTTGCACCATCTTACTTTAACTATGACAAACGTCAAAAATCTGTCAAACTCCATATAAAATCACCAGTTAATAGTTATAGTTACGGTTAAAGTAAGATGGTGCAACTCAGCCTAAGTAACGTTAATTGATAAAGATGTAAATTTTTCATCGGTGCCATGTTGAAAAACTTCAAAAAATTTCATCGACATTAATTTAGGAGCGATTACAAAACGAAATAAACTGGTCAAGTGCGAGTCGGACTCGCACACAGAGTTCTGTACGACAGTACAATATTTGATAAAATTAACCAAACATTTTTTGTTTATTTCATACTAGCGTTTGATCGCTAGCTCACCTTGGTAAGGTGTTGGTAAGTGATGATGCGGTCGAAGATGGTAAGCACGCTAGGCCTAGAAAGGGTACTGGCTGTTAAGGATAGCTGCCGAAACACATTCGATGTTTTGGCGACAGATTTTCATAACTTGAGGGTGGTAGCTGGCCAGGCGGACACTAGATAGAGTCCTACTACCTAGGTCTTGGGGGTCACCATGAGTTTGCTCCCGGGAATTCCCGATACTGAAATTATCGGAAAATCCCGGGAAATTATATCACTCTCAGTACCGGGAAACGAAAACAATTTCCCGGGAATTCCGGTACTACAAAGATATTATCTAAACTTTTATTTTTCCTTTTTTAATTCTATTCATATTTTCGTACATAAATAAACTGCCTAATCTTAGCGTGTTTTCCATTTTCTACCACATCATCGCTTACCACCAGGTGAGATAGTGGTTAAATGCTAGCATAGCATATAAAATATTTTTAAAAAAATGCCATACATTACTGATCATTTGATAAATGGTTTATTTGCCGCAAGGGATCCAAATAAGCAGGTAGCAGATCTCAAAACATCAGAAAAAACATCCTCCTGTAAAAACTTATCTCAACTTTTTGCTACTATCAACCTTATTCGTTTCGCAATAAAAACCTAATTAAAAAATCACGCAACAAGATAGACAGCGAACAATGCAAGACAAGCAAAATAAATATTGAAGGAGGCATTAGTCGGAATCTGAAGCACGTTGAATACACGGAAGGCAATGACATAACAGATCCATTAATGCCAAGAACTGATGGTCATATCCACCTCGATGTCATATCCACAAGTTATAGAATAACGAGTAAGCGTTCGGCAATACGTCAAGGGTAGAGAACGCTTGCCAAAACTTTATTTCTGGATGTGAATAGGCAATTATTCAAGATCAGATAAAAACTACCAGGAAATCTACTTACCAGTAGTAAAACAATCTAATCACAACACAACACAAACGCACTGTTCAATAATTATGACGATAACTTCGCGCGCGATTTAAATTGAAACACGTCCGCTCACTTCGACGGCCAGGTATCAACTGAACTGAACTGAAACTGAATTGATATAATACGTTGTATGTATGTCGCTTCAATGCACACACGCAAAAGGCGTTAAATGAAAGTGACGTGCACGTATAAGGTATTAATGTGTGCGTGTTTGCAAGTATGACGCGGATTTCATTTGACATCGCAATAATTTTTTTTCAGACTTTGATCACTGAAACTTTGCAATTTAAGGCTAATGTTATGTAACTGTTACATACTGTCGAGATTGTTGGCGACATTATATAAAAATATTCTAATATTAGTAAGGATTGCGTATTTCAATTCAATCGTCAGACATTTCAGAGAAGATGTAGTAGGTATGTTTAGAGATTTTAGAGCTAGACGCTTTTGATGTTAATGAACTTAGGCCTTTTGTACATTATAAGATATTTTCTTGTGTCTTATGAAAAATGGGAAATTCAGTTGCATTGATTGTTATATGTTGTATTGTTATATCACACCATACCTACATATTACAAGATATATTTTCTTATGTCGCATAAGACTACTATAGTATACTATAGTAGACTACTGTAGTATGCATATAGTATATATATACATATACTATATGCATACTAGTCGTCCGTGTTTGTCTCGGGCACATTATAAGTCATTTCTTGTGTGTCATAGACAAGAAAATATCTTAAAATGTGCAAAAGGCCTTACTCTAGACGTTAGAGACGATTTTGATGTAGCTATATTTAATAAACTACACCAAAATGGCTATGGATATCACTACATATTATAAAACAAAGTCCCTCGCCGCGTCTGTCTTTCCGTCTGTTCGCGATAAACTCTATAAGTAGGTACTGAACGCATTTTCATGCGGATTTCACCAATAGACTTAATCTTATAGGCTAGCGTTTGACCACTATCACATCTGTTGGTACGTGATGATGACGTCGAAGATGGTAAGCACGCTAGGCCTAGAATGGGAACTGGCTCTCAAGGATAGCTGCTGAGATGAGACACAGATTTTTTAACTTGAGAGTGGGATGGCCAGGCGGACACTATATAGGTAGTGTCCTACCAGCATGCAGGGGTTGTTGGTTTCCTAAAGATAATTTTCCTTCACTGGAGGGCCACTGTGAAAAGCGCACATACATTTTTCAATAGAAAAATCCACGTAGTATTTTGCATTATAAGTTTACCTCTATAGTTAATAATACTTAAATCAAAAATTTAAAACCACCCCCGACCGATTTGTATACGAATAATTTTGTTCATTGAGACCATTATAATGAGCCTAAACACCACGCCTCAGACGAGGAGTTGAGAGTATTCTGCATATATAAGGAGATGTTTCAGCATTACATTATGTTTACCATATTTTAGCAATATCATTGAAGTAACACTGAATTTTAAATTAATACATTTGATTTGGCTAATGTCAATAAACTACGCTAAACAGACGGCAGCAGAATGTAGTGTAGTTTTTTGACGTCCGCGGTCAAAGGACTACGAGTCTACGAAAGTTGCTATCGTAGTCTCATCAACCAAAAAAGAGCTGATAATATTTAAACGGCTGAACGGATTTTCATCAAACAAAGCTACGAACACTCACCAAAAAAAATAAATCAAAATCGGTTCATCCGTTTGGGCGCTACGATGCCACAGACAGACACACAGATACACACATCAAACTTATAACACTCCCTACTTTTTGCGTCGGGGGTTAAAAAAGGAGAAAGTTTCTTAATTCGACTGTATTTCTTTACGTTCTTTTAACTTCCCTAAGAAGGGGGCTATTTAGCTGGAGTTGCGTCAACGTCAACTTCAGTTTCTTTTGTGGTGCAGTTTTCAGTAAAGTCCTTGGATCATATCGATCGATCGTAGCGTTTCTTTAAGTTGAGTTTCACTATTCCCTTTTTAACCGACTTCAAAAAAAGGAGGAGGTTTCTCAATTCGACCGTATATATATATATATATTTTTTTTTATGTTTGTTCGCAGATAACTTCGTCGTTTATGAACCGATTTTGATTATTCTTTTTTTGTTCGAAAGGAGATATCCTAAGTGTGGTACCATGGTAATTTTATCGAGGTCTGATAAGTATCTCCAGAGATATCGAGATAAACATCTCAAAATTGGTACTGAAAATGAATAGCGCGGCGTTGAAGTCGGTTCTTTTTTAGTTTTTAAACGATATTCATTTATATAAAAATTGTCTGAAGTTGTCTAATTGTCTAATTGTCACAGTTTTTACGTGTATGGTTGGTAACACAACTTTAATTTTTTTTAATAGTCTGACGTCAACGATTGGATGACAGATGAATAGTTCATTACTTTGTTTTATTATATTTTTTTTAAATTCAAAGCGTTAAATTCTGCTTTTGCTATGTTTACTTGATAATTGATTATGATTTTGATGTGTATATGTGCGTATAATACTGCCTACATACTGAATAAATGCATTGATCCTTTGATCGTAAAAAAACAGATTTTTTGTGAAGTCGGTTAAAAACAATCCAAAGGTAACCATCACTCTCATAACAAATTCGTATTTGTTGCTTCGTAGCACTCTTTCGGAGTGCACACAAGCATAACACCGGTATAAATTACTAGATCGCATCGCGTCGCCCCGCTCTGTGATTGGTCGTCACGTGTCTTACGATGTGACGTCATTAAAGCTATTCAGTTCACCAGATTTTGTGAATCAATTACTTTTTTGCCCGGGTGTCGAAGCCTGATTTTAAAGCAGAACGGACTTTATGCCTTTTGTACGTCTTATTGACTTTTGGGAAGTTTTTCTTGGAGATAAGGTATTGACGAGACGTTTGATGAAATGAACGGTATTACTTCGAGCATTTACCAATGGAGATGTTAACGTTGTAATCCGCAAACATTTTTTTCTGCCGATACTTACGGGGGACGAGGTAAACACGCATTGCACACACACAAATCACTCACTTTAACGATCCCGCACACTAGCTTGAAACACGCACACAGTATTAAAAATACAGCGTAGTTACGCACGCTTATATGGCCAAAAATGGCTATAGTTATAAATATTAAAATACGGGACTTATCGCGTCTAAAACATAAATTTAAATTTTTATTTAACTCGACGTTTCGACCAAGTTGCATTGATCGCGGTCACGAGACGACGAGGCGCGATAAGTCCCGTATTTTAATATTTATAACTATGTGGTCAAATCGCGAAAGTTTAAAGTTTACAATAATGGCTATATGGCCAGCAGAGGGGTACGCCTTGCATTGACATCTCCATTGGTAAATGCTCGAAGCGGTATTATAACTATGCCGGTGTCGGTAGGTGCGATACATCATCCTAAATTGAGATGTGGTACTGGCCTGCATGCCTAAATATCTTGTAAAAGAAGAATATCGTTAAGATCTAACCCCTATCCCCCCATGGTGGTAGGACACTATCCAGTGTCCACCTGGCCAGCTACCACCCTCAAGTAGAAATATCTCTCGCCAAACATCTAATGTGTTCCGGCAGCTGCCCTTGTGAGCCAGTTCCTATTTTAGACCCACCGTGCTACCATCTTCGACCGCATCATTACTTACCAACAGGTGAGGTAGTGGGTAAACGCTAGCCTATACAATATAACAAAAAAAAGATCTTTGATATATCTGCCATGATTTGTTAAGAAAATGTGTAACACAAAGAAAGTTTAATTCTAGCATTGTAAAATGTGACTACTATATCTAAGCCTTGAAATTACGAATGTTTTACAACTACTGCGAAATATAATTAAGCAGCTAAACTAAATGAAATAGATTCGTTTCTGAAAGAAAATAATGTTACGAGTTAACAAGAGTTGATAAACAGCCTAATCTATCTTCTTATCACACACTTCATAAAGTGATTAGGTAACCTATGTTCGCGAGTGGAAAACAAAAACGCCATCCGTCGCCCCAGTAGATGCCAAAACAGCAAAAACGGCACTTCATTTGTTTGCACTCGGGTTAGACTGAGATAATAATATGTTTGAATAAAGATCATTTGAAACAAGTATTATTTTAAAAACCTTTTAAACACTAGCTTTTACATAACCAAGAGCCAGAGTATTAAGTCAAGACAAATCCAACAAGCCCAAACACGACGGGTATAACATGTGTAGTTTAGGAGTTCCTTTGGCTACCTTCCAGCTCCATCACCAGATCAGCACCAAGTCATCATAATATTGCATTGTCACGCGATTTACACATGTATACCAAATTTCAGCTCAATCGAACCCCTGGAAGTCGCTCTAAAATCAATCGCAAGATTTGTGACGGACAAATAAATTCGCCGTGAAGTAGAGATAAAGCTTGTAAAAAGAAAGACAAGTGAGAGAGTAATAACGAAAACATCTTTATTAGACTCTCATTTAAAACTGAACAGTGCATTTTTGGATTCAGACTAGACTGAGCTTTTATATGACATTTATGCTTTCTCTAACAAGAGAAACGCTTGCTTCGCTATGGTGATCGATATAATTGTGTGGAAAGCAAAGCAGTCAGACTATAATAGCATATTCTGGCAAGCAAAACTTTGGCATGCCAGAATGATGCGTGTCACTGCACTGCGCCTGTTACCTTGACACAACTAGATGAATATTGCAAACTACTACTTAATTTCCGAGCTTTAAAGGGTAGCAAGATAAGAACCTACTATCTTGTCACTTACACTTAGGGAACAAGAATGTATACGGAGACAAATTACAAATTCCATACAAGCACCAAAAATCACAGTAAAATATATGTATGTACGAGTTAAAAACGACTGAAGACTGAATCATAAATAGCGAAGAATGTATATCCGAAAATCCAGCACTTAACATACATAGTACAAAGATTCGAAGCGACAAGTGTATAGGCACATTTCAGCGACGAATGCCAAAAAAACGAGCGACTCAAGGTTGCTCTCGCTTCATTTCAGACAAGGCTACTGATGGTAAACAGTGGAAAGATACAGATAAAAGTTTTAAAATTGATGAGATTTTTGCAAATATTTGAGGAAGATTGTGTTTTAAATAAGGATTTGCTGATTCTATAAAAACTAGCGCTCATTTTAAACTTTAACATTAGTGACCAGATATCAACGTAAACGTGTACATATACAGTGCACATATCGATGTTTTGTTGCTTCGTCTAGAAGGCTTCCACAGGATAATGAATCATGAGAGCGCTCGCCGATGTCGCGTTAGGCCTAAAGCCGCGACCATACATGCAGGGACTCGCCGAATGCCGATTATTCGTCTAGAAGGCTTCCAAATGATAATGATTCATGAGTGCAGACCGCTCGCCGAAGTCGCGTAAGGCCTAATGCCACGACCATACATGCAGGGACTCGCCGAATGCCGATTAATCGCCTAGGGGTATGTGCTCGGCGTCGTAATCGCCAAGTAGTTAAAATGTCTATACACATATGCGTGTGGGCCTTGTCACTAATATTCGTTTACTTTGAAGTGGACAAATTTATCGACAATTACCATAGAGTTAAACCGAAAGAGTCGCTATCCCGAGTACATTTTGTCGAACGGTTATCATTCACGCGGTGGCAGGGGGAAGCGGTTGCCGCCATTGATAAAACCAACAAACAGATGTGACAAATTGTAGTTTTAGTAATACCGTCGATACCGAGTAACCGACGACGACTAAAGTACTTTTTGTTAAAAAAAGGAGGACACGATATTAGGATAGGATAGGTACTAATCATAACAAACATAACCCTCCCTCTTTCGCAGTCGGGTAAAAAGGCTGAAACCTTTAAATTGAATTTTAAAATTAAGTTTGATATTTTATGAACTAAAACTAATGTTCCCCGACTGCTTTTTGCCTAAGCTATCTCAATAATACATTTATAGATTTTTTAGATTTCTCATATGGAATAAAGTAACCTATTATACAGTAAATTACAGTATATACACACATGTCAAACTGTTCTCCGAAGGTTAAAAATAGGCAATTTAATTTAGCTATAATGTCATATCTGTTTACACAATCTATGAACTGCGCGTGCAAACAGAACCGCGTCGCCGTGGCGCCGCGTCGTGAAGTGGCATTACAATTTGACAAAATAATGTTTTTTGTGTCTTTTATTCAAAAACCTGAACTTACTTATGAAAAGTGACTCCGTCGCTTTTGTTAGTTTTTCCCGTTTGGTTTTTACAATATCTGAGGACACTCGATGGCATTTCGGAACCGCAAGTTTTTTTATAACGCGCGTGTTGTTGTTTTGAGTGCCGAGCTACGTGTGAGCGACAAGAAGCCGGCCAGCTCCTTTGCGGTGTTCGACAATGCCAGTTCGAGATGTTCAGTCTCGAGGTTATAGGTCTATGACAATTACTACAATAATTAAGATAGTATAAAAACTAAAACAACCGACTTCAATGCCCCGCGAGTCAATTTCAGTAGAAAGTTTGAGACGTTTATCGTCATATCTCTGGAGATACTTCGCAGATCTCGATGAAATTACAATGGGACCACCTCGGAAACGTACCTTATCGATTACAAAAAGAATCATTCGAATCGGTTCAGAATTGACGGAGTAATCGCGTAACATACACACAAAAAAAAGAAGAAAAAAACCATACAGACGAATTGACAACCTCCTTCTTTTTGGAAGGCGGTTGATTACCCGAGCGAGGCGAGCACGACTAATCTTTGCTCTGCGATCTACGAGTACCCAAAATTACCCTTCCTCATTACTCGCTATTCGGCGAATAATCGGCTCGGCACTCGGCGAGTCCCGCACGAGTAGTAACGGCGTAATAATTTTTGTCCATGTACGTTTCTAGAACTATTAATAGGTACCTGTTGAAACATGAAATTTGGTTTTTGCTTTTGGTTATCAATAAAATTTCATAGAATAATATTTTTTTTACAATTAGATTTATCGCGATTCTTTAGTTTTGCATTACAATTATTTACACAACTGTGGGTAATAATATAGTATTCTATTGAACTCGTCAATGGAATACTATACATACCTACTCCACATATGTTAATATTCTGTCTAATAATGACATAGGTGTTTAACTACATTTCAAGAAGTTTATTAATCTTGTGTTTTTATTTACCTACTTCTTTTATTCTTTCTATACTATATACTCGTAGGTACCTACTTACTATCTTTTATTCTTAGTGTTGTCATAGAAAATATAATAATGTGGTGTTGTCCTAATTACTGTGATTGACTTTGAGAATTAAAGATTGAAGAAGAGAGACAGATTTTCAATTTATTTTTCTTTATTCGATAGAGTAGGTATACTCGTGAGGTGGTAGGTGGTCCCATTGTAAATGCATCGAGATATGATGAGTATCTCTAGAGATATGGAGATACACATCTCAAACTTGCTACTGAAAATTACTAGCGCGATACCGATTTCAATCTTGTGAAGGGTTTTTTCGCCTTGTAAGGTTTTTTACCTTGGGAGGTTTTACCGCAACGATACAACATGCAGGGATTTAAAAGAGGCAAAATATAGGCAACGCGCTGGCAAAGCCTCTGTTATCGCAGGTGTCCATAGGCAGTGGTGACCACTTCCCATCAGGAAGGCCGTCTGCTTGTTTGTCATATAAAAAAAAATCTGAGCGAATGGAGAAACTCCTCCTTTTCTGAGATGTCGGTCAAAAAGTGAAGCGAATTGAGAACCTTCTTCCTTGTAAAGTCGGTTAAAAAGTGAGTTAGTCCTTAGTATTTTTAATAGTATTCCCTAGATATAGATATAGATAGGTACAATAATCTTTTCCTCTGTACCAGGTTCTCATAAATTATTTGATGACACATATGTTTGTTGCATCCGACACGTGGAAATTCACGGGAGGGCTATAATGCACTTGTAGAGTTACATAGTTGACGATACTTCCATACAACATTTCATCCCCCCTTTCAACCCTTACAACCCTTTTTCCGCCTAAAAAAAGTAGCCTATGTCCTTTCTCAGGCTCTAGACTATCTGTGTACCAAATTTCATTTAAATCCGTTCAGTAGTTTTGGCGTGAAAGCGTGACAGACAGACAGAGTTACTTACGCATTTATAATCATAGAAGATATGTTTATAATATTAGTTAGGATAGGTACATAGACCTATACCACTGGATAGGTACAATAATCTTTTCTTCTGTACCAGGTTCTCATAAATCGTGTGATGACACATAGTTTGTTGCATCCGACACGTGGAAATTCACGGGAGGGCTATAGTGTACTTGTAGACTTACATAGTGATACTCGCATGTAGGGTTACCAGATGAAAATTTTAAAAGTCCGGAGAGAAAGCCTGATTTCCTTCAAAAAAAGTCCTGAGAATTTATCGCAGTTCCACATCTTTTTAACCGACTTCATAAAAAGGAGGAGGTTCTCAATTCGTCGGAATACTGATTACTCGAAAACGCCTGAATTGAGTGAATTGATAAAACTATTTTTTGTTTCAAGCGGTATATTTCTCAGTTAGTCCCATTTATATCTCATCGAAATATGTTTAGTATCTCCAAAGATATGAAGGGAATAAAAAAAAGAAAAGAGACTATCCAGGTGAAAGTCATGCTTACGCGTTGGCACGCATGCAGACAGTGTTTGTTAATTTTTTAACAAAAATATTTAAAAAGATAGATACTCTATTTTACTGAATACTCCGAAACGCCTGAGAAATTCTAAAATCCCCCCGTAATCCTGATAAGGGTCTATAAATCCTGAGATCTCAGGACAGATCCTGCGATATGACAACCCTACTCGTATGTAGGTATTTCATGTTTTGTACTCATTGTGAGGTGAGAGCCCGGCATGTTATGCTCTCGGAAGTATTCAAGACGAGGTACGTAAGTACAAGGTTACTTGGAAATTTTTAACAACCTGTTAAGGGTGGTATTTTATGGTTTACTTATACTTTATAGGCCAACTTTTGACGACTATCTCACCTTTTGGTGGTATTTTATCGTTTAAGTACTTTGGTAAGTGATGATGCGGTCGAAGATATGCACCATCAAGGACAAAATCGGCCACCATAATGTTCCGGCAGCACACAGCCCATGCATGAGAGTCAGAGTATTTTAGGCCTAGCGTGTTCACCATCATCGACCACATCATCGCTTATCGCCAGGTGAGATAGCGGTCAAAAGCTAGCCTATAATTATAGCTAGCCCACAGCTAGCTATAAAAATAAACTGGCCAAGTGCAAGTTGGACTCGCACTCGTAGGGCTCCGTAACATAGTAGAATATTTTATAACTATAATTTTTCGCCAGCCAAAAATATACGTTGTCTTTCATAGTGTTTGTATGAAAAACAAAGTTATATTTGCGGTTGCTATATCTCAAAAACTGCTGACTATATCTTGTTCACACCAATTTTCGTTTGGAGTTTTGAATGAAATCTACAGCATATATTTTTTTTAGATATTTCACTCCCTTACTTTAAAAGTTAGAGGGGAGTGGACACACATTTTACCACTTTAGAAGTGTCTATCTTTCAAATGATTGACTTTGGGAAAAAAATGTTTTAGGAACCTCATTGTCATTTTTAAATACCTATCTATAGACACCACGTTCGGGTAAGTGTTGATTCACTTCCGAACCACCACACTGAACTGCATAGATACAAATGGCAGTCGTACAATATTTATATTTATCGGATTTTAATTTTCATACTCGATAGGTACCTAAAGTACTTACAAATATTTTATGAGTAGGTATTGTCGCTACTTTGCTAGCACGTGCCTCACGTGTAGATTGTAAACAATATTTTCCTGTCTAAAGAAATGTTGCTGTGGTGTTTGTATTGTGAAGAAACACATCGTGATAAATCTTCAAGTATGATAATTGATATTACACCTAAAATATACTTCATACATAATCGTAATTGTTGTAGAGTCGTATAGTATAGGTTCTATGCAAAATTTGTCATTGTCTAATTCTCCTATAGACTCCTACGTTATATTCTGACTTCATTTAATACCGTTTTTAACCGAGTTTAAAAGGAGGAGGTTTCTCAATTCGACCGTATACATACATTATGTATATATATATTTATGTTTGTTCGCGGACAACTTCGTCGTTTATGAACCGATTTTGATTATTCTTTTTTTGTTGGAAAGGAGAATATCCCAAGTGTGGTACCATGGTAATTTTATCGAGGTCTGATAAGTATCTCCAGAGATATGGAGATAAAAACCTCAAAATTGGTACTGAAAATTAATAGCGCGGCATTGAAGTCGGTCCTTTTTAGTTTTTTTAAACGATCTTATAAAACTTTACATGAACCGACAAAATTAATTAGTGTAAGTAATTAATTTTGTCGGTAAGTAAATTCTGAGGCGTTTTGCTCAACATCTCTAGTTTGCCAAAACGAATTTGTACGACGATGTATTGGACCCGTATGTTTTTTTAACCGAATTCAAAATAATATCGTTTAAAAACTAAAAAACAACCGACTTCAATGCCGCGCTATTCATTTTCAGTACCAATTTTGAGATGTTTATGTCAATATCTCTGGAGATACTTATCATACCTCGATAAAATTACCATGGTACCACACTTGGGATATCTCCTTTCGAACAAAAAAAGAATAATCGAAATCGGTTCTTAAACGGCGAAGTTATCCGCGAACAAACATAAAAAAAAAAAAAAAAAAAAAAAAAAATATATATATACGGTCGAATTGAGAAACCTCCTCCTTTTTTTGAAGTCGGTTAAAAAGAAGGAGGTTTCTCAATTCGACCGTATGTTTTTTTTATGTTTGTTCACGGATAACTTCGTCGTTTATGAACCGATTTTGATTGTTATTTTTTTTTACAGGCAAGCATTTGACTACTATCTCACCTGATAGTAAGTGGTGATGTGATCGAGGGTGTAGCATGCTTGCCTAGAAGGTACCTGTAGGTATAATTTCTGCAGTCATGAACAAAAAAGTATTAGGTACCAACAAAGTTGGATCACTATAAATAGTGTAGTGTGAGTGACTAATTTTGGTCACAAATAGAAATAAGCGTCATTTTAAGTACTTATCTACATATCCCATAAATGAAACGATAACCGAGGTTCACAAATTCTAATCAGAATAACCATCACACTGGCAATCTCTATCAAGCATTCAAGCGAGCAAACCCTTCAACGGTTTCAAGGAAACACGCACACTAACACACGCACGCACACATAAACATCGGCCATGACAGTTGCACGCCGAGCCTCTAAATTCCAGCTCTGTGATTGGCTGACGCGCCTACGTGACGTCACGCACGCGGGCGCATGCGGTTATAGGAAAACTGACGTGGACGATAAGCGAGCGATTTAAGTATAAACAGCTGGTATATAGCAAATAATATACTCTATGTAGGTAGTGGATTAGATCTCGAAGACGGTTAGGACGGACTAGGAAACTTTGAAGACGTTTTGGGATAGTTGCACTATGTGGTTTGGACTGTACGTTAAATGATCAGCGCTTCGTCTCATTGCAGTCCTTCCTCTTCCATGCAAGCACGATTTCATCCCAGGTCGCATCATATTCATATTTATTTTTATTCCAAAAACAATGTCATTGTAATGTCATCTTCATACATCAGATCAGGATAAGCTTGTCATCATACTTCCACGCTAAAATAAAATTGAATGTTGTTTCAATAATACAACCTATAAGTAAGTGAGTAAGAAGGTGTTATGGCCTACAGTGAACAGCGAAATCCTTTGAGTATTCTTTGGCTAAATACTCAAAGGCAAAATCTGAGAATAATAAAGGTAATGACGTTAAACAACAGAACATCATATTACAATATGTACTATGGTCGTATACGTCGTATACGTACTTACATCGGTCTACTAACAAAGCTCAGACTAACCTTCTGGATTTCTGGAACGAAGCTGATCATTTTGCTTGTCATCTAAAGATCAGTCTTTATACCTCGATAACTCTCATGCAAATTTTAAACCTAGCCCAAGTCGTAAGTGTCTTACCTGATAAAGCGATCGACTATTGTTTTGGCTTCTATTCAGGATCTTGAGTGTGAGGCGCTCAGTCTCCATCCTCGGCCTTACCCATATCTCGAACTAAAGGGACACTCTAGGGAATCTTTGTAGTTTAGACATTCTCAGATGCCATATTTTCGGTTAAAATTGTCTCATTACAAAAGAGCATCAGATTCTAGCTCATAATTTCGCTGATCTATGCCTACAACTGTTCTATAAATAACTGTCAACAATAAGCAGATGCGGTCACGTTTACATGAGTCGACATTGCCTCATTTGTCGAGTTATTCAGTGCAAGAGAACATGAATAAGCAAATAGGTAAATTGAACTGTAAAGTAGCTTAATTATGCAAAGTGATATGCATACTGTTATATTATGGACTCGTTAGGCACTGCTAGAGTTCATAGCATTAGATAATGAAATTAATGAAAAATACTTTTGACATTAGAATCATACTATCCTTTTCCTGTTGCCGCAACTAAATGGAATAAGATCGTTTAAAAAACTAAAAACAACCAACTTCAATGCCGCGCTAATAATTTTCAGTACCAATTTTGAGGTGTTTATCTCCATATCTCTGGAGATACTCATCAGACCTCGATAACATTACCATGGTACCACACTTGGGATATCTCCTTTATAACAAAAAAAGAATAATCAAAATTGGTTCATAAACGACGAAGTTATCCGCGAACAAACATAAAAAAATAACATATATACGGTCGAATTGAGAAAACTCCTCCTTTTTTTAAAGTCGGTTAAAAAGGGTTTCTTCTGCTGTTTGACCGAAGAGCTACAACTTGAATCGTCCAAATGGGGCGTGAATATAGTTTTGGCAGGAAAACAAATTATATTTACTGGTGACATTAGGGTTGCATTATCCATACTCCATAAGAAACTATGCTGTGACCACCTGCTATCGGGTGGTATGTCGTCTGTCCTTGTTCGATACCTACCTCTAAAAGAACTATAGTTACTAGTGAAACATAAGGAAAATTTTGGTGGAGCTGAGAAATAATTTGGGTTGTAGTATCCCATAATTCAGATAAGATAAAGAAAACCAGGGATATCAGCAAAATATCTCCTGTCCTTACGACTAGCACAGAAATTTGAGAATTCGAATAGTTGGAGTTTATATACTCAACAAATTACGAGTTACGAACATAAGTTCAGCGATCAGTCACAGTCACAGAATACTGAAGGGCTTTTCCGGTTATGTGTACAGAATTTTTGTTTAGAAGAGGCCAAGTGTCAAAAACGGAAACTAGGCTAAGCTTCTTTCCGTTCTGATTTCCTTACCGTTTGTTCCATCAAGTAACATCAAACATCATCGCCTTGAATTCAAATCGTTTCGCTAGATCAAAGGAGCCAAGTATCTCGCTATGCTTCCCACCTAGCGCACCCTTCTTTGGAAAGCAGTTGGCCTCCCAGCGGAGACTATTGCCGTATCTGTGCGGAACCTGATTGCAACTGCAATTAGAAAGGCAATGCACTGGTGGACACACCCACGAACTAATGGCTTCAGAGAAACTGATTTATATTGCAGTTGGTGTCACAGCTGGTTTTATTACTCCTGGAATACTATATGGTGCTACTGACACTTTTAGTATCGGCATCGTGTGGCATACGATTTGTTGGTGAGTTATATGTCTATGTTTGTAATCTGGAGGGCTCGATGGCGTAATGGATAGATAGAGAGACCTTGGTTCCTAGCCCGGAAGTCGCCGATTCAAATTGATTACTAGAGTTACCACCATCGAGGAGAAAATCTGCCGCCAATAACTTACGGTGTTCTGGCAGCACAGCTCTTGAGAGTCGGCCCATTTTAGACCTAGCGTGTTCAACATCCTCGACCAAATTTTCATTCACCACCAGGGGAGATAGAGGTCAAAAGCTAGCCTTCAGATATTTAAAAAAATGATTGTCAGTCTAGTATGTTAGTATTTTACATCAACAACATGGAAAAGATAATAATACTACGTATCCACAATCTACATCAATGTACTTAGGACTGCCAGCACAAAGGCCAGCACAGACTAAAATACAATTTCAATGCTACCAGTCCTTTGAAAGACTATGAAGTATACGAGGTCTAGTCTTTGGCTTAGGTAAGTACACAGTTACAACAACGTTTCTTAATATTTGTTAGAAATTAAAAGGTTGTGATTTAGAAAAGAAAACTTGATATGTTGGTACTTTTAACTTTTAGAAAAATAAAATCAAAAGGGCGACAACGCACTGACATAAAGATATTAAGTAAGTATCTTATTATTTTTACGATTCCGTACCTCAAAAGGAAAATGAAAATAGAATCACTTTGTTGTCCGTCTGTCTGTCTGTGCGTCTGTCAAGACCCTTTTTCTCAAGAACGTGTAGGTACAAGAATCAAGTTGACATTTACATCATAGAGAAAATATCAAATATGAAAGTCTACGCGATCTAAAGAGATGATCGCTCATTTCGCATATTTTTGCGATTTCACTAGGGAATCAAAACCTACTCGTAGGCTACTTCCCGTCAACCTAGAATCATAAAATTTGACAAGGACTTTCGATTGACTGTAAATAAGTAGGTAGTTAAATTGCAAAAAAACTCTCAAAGATCTCTGCTACCAAATGCTGACTATTTCCGGTTGGTGTATTACCTGTGGAACCGGTGTACCTATATGGATCGAACTGCAAAGTTTGTCCCCCCTCCCCCAGTTGTGCCCTAGTTTGTCAAGTTTGTACGGAAGCCTCGGAGCGCGAGTCCAACTTGCACTAGCCAGTTTATCTCTATGCGATGACGAGAAAAAGATATTCGTTCACTTGTTCATAGCCAACAGTTGCCTGGAGGTAGTAGTGCTTTAGTAAACTGTGGTAGTGGCACATTTCTAAAATTGCAAAATTCGCCCTGTGTCCGGCACTTGCAATTCCTTCACATACAAATAAAATACCTATCCCCACTTATACTATTATTTATTCCGTGCCTACCTATCAAGGAAATACTTTAGGTATATCTTTGTCAGTCCAATTATGGTGCATATTTATAAAAAGATGATTGCTTTAGATCTGCGAAATGATGATAATGGCTGATAAAAACTAATAATACGTATATCAATATAATCAACGAAAATTATATTTTTTAGTCTAATATTACAGTTTTCTATCTGATGTGTATCTTCAGAGCTATGGAGATAAACACATATGTACTGAAAATAACTCGTGCGGCTTAATATTATCGAGTTATCTGCTATGGATTATAAAATAACGATAAATGGGCCAGATTACCATGTATGTTGTCATTATGATCAACTTTATTTGAACTGCTGAATCATCTCGCTCAAAGAGTGACGCAATAGCTCGTACTCTGACGTTTTCGAACACACACTCTCATATTTTGTCCGACCTTGCAATGACTTTCAAATCCAGTTTGAATGGGTTGCCGTCTAGAGGTGGTAATAAATTGTTTGTGCCTTTATTTTGTTGTCAGGCGCAAGAGTGTTACTTTATTTTAATAAGTTTAAAGTTACGAAAAGATATATCAAAGTTATAGATTAGAGCATTGTGAATAGCAAAGATCCGAGTCGTAGGAGAGGCAGTTTCCGAATTTGAAGCTTTCGAATGATTGCGAATAGCCCTGCTAACGTCATCATAAACACATTTTCTCCAATGATTGCTAGTAGCAGCAATAATGATCTTAAAACGACTAAATCCACAGAATAATTAATAGTACTAAGTTTGTAAGCTAAGATTGTATTACTTAACCTTGAGCAACCGTAAGTATTGAATACCTAGTAGTGACAAAAGTCAGTAATCTGACCGCAATCTACCTATAGATAGATAGTGTAGATAGTATATGTGCACTTGTCATTCAAATGACCTTAAAAAAGAGGTGTGTCTTTACGTCAATCTGTACATTCTATACTCTATCTGGTATACATCTATGGTCACATCTGTCGTAGAACTGATAACCGTTAGGGTAGACGAGTTCTAGAGTGGAGACCACGGCTCGGCAAACGTAGTGTAGGACGCCCTCCAGGTAGGTGGAGCGATGATATACGCAAGCTGGCAGGCAGCAGTTGGAAATATAGCTGAAGACCGAGCTCAGTGACGTGCCATAGGAGAGGCCTATGTCCAGTCGTGGATGGAAATTGGCTGTATAATGATGACACTCTATCTATACATACTGAGATAGCGCGGTGACCTTGAAAGTAGGTCTAGGCCTTCGACAACAAGAGACGCTTCTGTTCCCTGGACTGCGCACCCTCGCACCAATCGGACACCTGGAGTTGGTTCAGATTTATTTGGACTTCTTCAGACCAACGCAATGGTATCTAGGGCGTTTGACAAGGCCTTACGCATGGCCCAGATCCCTGGTCCCAGGAGTCTCCATCCCATTATGGATATAGTTTAAAGGATTAGCAAGCAGAAGTGGCAGTGGTCTTGTCACATCAGTCATAGAACCGATTACTGTTGGGGTAGACGTGTTTTAGAGTGGAGATCACGACTCGGTAATCATAGTGTAGGACGCCCTATAGCTAGGACCTAGCTAGAGGGCTGCTACGTGGTGCGGTTATATACGCAAGCTGGTTGGGAAGTGGTTGGAAAGAGATAGCTCCCTAAAAATTGAATTTCTGTTAGCGACTAGCGTTCACGCAAACGCAACTTCAGAAATGTATTCGCAAGACTTTGACAATGGCTTTGGTGCTAAAAAAATTCATTTCCCTACATTTTGAGGTACAGTAATTAGAATATGTGCTCAAAATCGAGCTCAGTGGCGTGTCAGAGATAAGGATTATGTCCAGCGGTGGGCAGAGATAGGCTGATGATGATGTCTAACAGAAGGTAGAGAACTCAAACTATCATAAGAAAGGCAGACGGATTCGTACCGAACACCCGAGTGAACGCAAGTTCAGTAATACTAAATGCTTGAGTAATACGCTTCCGCGATCAGTTTCAGATCAGTCAGACGCCTCCGTGCAGTATTACTTCGCAGCGTTGCTTACGTAGTAATCATGCCTGACTGAGCGCGCAAACTTATTATTCAAGAATGTAGTATTACTGAACTTGCGGTCACTCGGGTGTTCGCCACGAATCTGTCTGCCTTTTTTATGATAGTCTGAGGTAGAGAAATGCTGATATTAGGTATTAAAGATTTTTTGTATGCGTTCATTAGAACGTAGGTAAGTACACTATTGTATTTCAATAAGCTATAATCAGCGTGTTGAAATACTAAGAATAGTACAGATTAATCAATTGCGTAAGCCAGAAAGATAGTATGTTTCTGCATTACAGGTAATGAACACACACCCACTTTTCCGGTAACTGTGAGTAATGCTCTTCAGGACTGTTGGTAGATACCAGTACCCTTAGTACGAGTTTTCATACCAAACTCGATATCGTATATCGAACTAATTTTGTATGAAAAACCGTACAGCGCCTCTAGTGGTTACTACACTTCACTAAATTTAGACCAATCAGGGAGCTAGAATAAGTCGAAAACTATGGGAGATCTGTCAAAAGCGTTTACGATAAAAACTCGTACTAGGGGTACAGGTAGGTAGTAGGTATCTAGAAGTTATAATAATACTTAAGAGGGAACGCAGGTGCATTTTTTTATACAAATGTATTTCCCTGTTTTCTTCCTGGAAAATGCGTCTAGAGCAAAATTTGTTTCCACGAAAAATCAATATTTGCTGTAGCTACGCCCCTATCATTTGCTTTTTTGACCAACTAATTGCAAAAAGAAATATAAGCCTTTTAATTTCCTCATTAAGATTTTTAAAGGGTTATATTTCTATTTGCAATTGGTTAGTCAAAAAAACTAAAATGATAGGGGCGTAGTTACAGCAAACCTTGATTTTTTGTAGAAACAATTTTTTCTCTAGATTTTTTTCCAGGGAGGAAACGGGGGAATACATTTGTATCGAAAAGTCCACCCCGCGCTCCCTCTTAAATTGAAAATTTAAAACCACCCCCGACTGATTTGTATATCATTGAAGTAACAGGATACTGAATTTCAAATTAATACTATTATTATCAAATTAATATTTGATTGTGAACTACGCTAAACAGACGGCAGTAGTGTGACAGGTAAGTAGTGCGCAGAAGCGCCATTTTGATTTTTTTGACGTCCGCCGTCAAAGGACTAAGATTTTACGAAAGTTGCTATTGTAGTATTTTCAACCAAAACCGACTGACAAGCAACTTTGTGGCCAGGCTTTGCTTATAAGTAATATTATAAAAGATATTGTGACACCCGAAACTCGAGATTTCACTGAACTGCGCCTGCGGCTGTGTGCTGCCGGAACACCGTAAGTAAGGTACTGACGGCAGATTTTCTCTTCGATAGCACTTGTACTATTATTTATTCTGCATCGATAGTGGTAAGCTACTTTTTGGAAGCAAGTCGGACGACACATCGATATAATGTGCTCCTACAACCTATAGAGAATAGGAAAGTCATTTTAGCAACAGGCGGTCACAGAGATAAATAGAGGTACCTATATAATATCGTTTAAAAACTAAAAAACAACCGACTTCAATGCCGCGCTATTCATTTTCAGTACCAATTTTGAGATGTTTATCTCAATATCTCTGGAGATACTTATCATACCTCAATAAAATTACCATGGTACCACACTTGGGATATCTCCTTTCGAACAAAAAAAGAATAATTGAAATCGGTTCATAAACGACGAAGTTATCCGCGAACAAACATAAAAAAAAAAAAAAAAAAAAATACGGTCGAATTGAGAAACCTCCTCCTTTTTTTGAAGTCGGTTAAAAATACACTCAAAAAGCATTATTCTCATTTTTAACTGACTTCTATTTCAACCGGTCGAATTGAGAAACCTTTATAGTTAGTTCGCGGATAACTTCGTCGTTTATAAACCGATTTTAATGATTAGTTTTTTTGTTGAAAAGGAGATATCCCAAGAATGGTACCGTAGTAATTTAATCGAGATCTGATAAGTACTTCCAGAGATATGGAATACACCTCAAACTTCGTACTGAAAATTAATAGCGCGGCATTTGAAGTCGGTTCTTTTAGTTTTTTAAACGATCTTATGAGTCAAGTAAAAAAGGAAACTTCAAACAAGTAAGTACAATTTAATGTTGCGCAGATATAACGTCATATCTTATCTATATATATAAAATGCACGTGATTTCATATCTGTTACACATCTTTCGTATGTAATCTACGTACCTATACCTACTTATTATATTCCGAGTCGATTTATATACCTATGAGCAAATGTACTAAAAGACGGCATTTATAATTCTTGCAAATGTATGTGACACAGCAGTTATTGTGTGGATAACTCTTCGAGCATTAACCAATGGAGATGTCAATGCAAGGCGTACCCCTCTGCTGGCCATATAGCCATTATTGGCCATATGAGCGTGCGTAACTACGCTGTATTTTTAATACTGTGTGCGTGTTTCAAGCTAGTGTGCGGGATCGTTAAAGTGAGTGATTTGTGTGTGTGCAATTCGAGTTTACCTCGTCCCCCGTAAGTATCGGCAGAAAAAAATGTTTGCGGATTACAACGTTAACATCTCCATTGGTAAATGCTCGAAGGGATAACTAGCTAAAGGATTCAAGATAAAATTACTCTACATAATGATGACAAGAGTAATTTTATTTTGAATTCTTGGGCAAAAAATGCCAAATAAATTACGTTTCTTGTATGAGGAGCTAAGTATATTATTTTATTCAAAGAATTAAGAATCAAAGCATTTATTCAGTATGTAGGCAGTATTAATATACGCACATATACACGTCAAAATCATAAATCATAACCAATTATCAAGTAAACATAGCAAAACCAGAATTTAACGGTTTGAATTTAAATAAGATCGTTTAAAAAACTAAAAAAAGAACCGACTGCAATGCCGCGCTATTAATTTTCAGTACCAATTTTGAGGTGTTTATCTCCATATCTCTGGAGATACTTATCAGACCTCGATAAAATTACCATGGTACCACACTTGGGATATCTCCTTTCCAACGAAAAAATAATAATCAAAATCGGTTCATAAACGGCGAAGTTATCCGCGAACAAACAAAAAAAAACATATATATGGTCAAATTGAGAAACCTCCTCCTTTTTTTGAAGTCGGTTAAAATTAAAACAAAGTTATGACCCATTCAGCTGTCATCCAATCGTTGACGTCAGACTATTAAAAAAATATTAAAGTAGGGTCACAGAATAATGAATAGTACAAGCAGAGTTGCAAACCTTACACGAGTGGTACACGTAACTGTGTTTCAGTACTTCAGACAATTTTTATATTATAAGTACATATCATGATCCGAATGCTACTGATTGTCCGATACCCTGAAAGACGAACAGACGGACGGACGGACGAACAGCGAAATCTCAGTAATAGCGTTCCGTTGGTACCCTTTGGGTACGGAACCCTAACTGGTAAATAACTTAAATTAAAATCGGTTCATCCGTTCTGGAGGTACCATTGCGTACAGTTGTGCGTATCCAGTTTCAAAACATTTTCGGTTGCAAGTGTCGATTATTTTTCTAACCAATCAGAAGAGCCAAGACCAAAGAAAAAATTTCTTACCAATCAGAAGAGCATCGCGTACAGTTGTGCGTATGCAGTTTCAAAACATTTTCGGTTGCAAGTGTCGATTATTTTTCGCCACAGACATGTCAAACTTATATCACCCCTTTTTGCGTCGGTGGTTGAAAATTAGCGTTGACTGACTCTCAATAATTTCTTAAAATAACGATAATGATTCCATAACACAATTATGTCACAAGAAGTTTACAAAATGATAATAACATCAGCACATGTGTCTGTCGTGTACACATCGGTAGTTTCCATCGGACGTGACGGAGATTAATCACTTTAATTTGTTGAGATAGGTGCAATTTCTTTACAACATAGATAGGTACATGATTAGAGACATAGTAGGTGCAGCTTGACTAAACGCTACAGTTAGAGCAATAGCGCACTAGTGGCCAGGTCGCAGCGGCCAGGTAGAGCCAAAAAGGTTGATTGGAATCAACTTTTTGGCCGGTACCATCAAAATAAGATCAGCTATCAGAATCGTCAGTATCCATGGTATTTGAAAAGCGTTTCTTTGTTACCTAAATTCTATTCTCCATGTTACGTGATTTGGAAATGGACTAGAGTCCTTTGTCCTGTGCCTCATCCACAATGTCTTCCAATTTCAAGCAAGCACGATTCTAACTTAAGGGCTCACAGACTATCAGTTCGCCGGCAATCCTGTATCGGCGGCCGAATTTTTTTTTTTGAATTTTTCCTTTACTTGTACTGTAAAACCTTGCTTTTGACCAAAATTGACAATTCTAAGTCAACCGGAAGTAGCCTATAGGTTTTGGATCGAAAACCTATAGAGTATAGGTATACTTCTCGTTGACCTAGAATAATGAAATTTGGCAAGAAGCAAGGTCTACAGCACAAATAAAGGAAATTCTAAAAATTAAAAAAAGTTGAAAATTATAGGGTGTCCTACATAGATTACGCCAATTAAGATAGACCTCTGAGGTATATGAGCGCTCATACAATGTAGAGGTGTAGCTTAATTGGTACGTACTAACGTTTTCGAACGATTTTCAGTAGAATTTTGGTGAGAACGCAAATAGCATGTTTCAACATTGTGCTGTTTCCCTACACTCGCACACATTCACCGGCACTTAATGGTTAATAATCCACATTTATTACACATTAACTCGCGGCAGAACTTAAGTTTTAGGATAAAATACAATGAGAGGACACACATTGTCACGTGCCCGCCAAAACTCCTATTTAAATTTTAATATATTGAATTTTCGTTATTGTCCCAGCAGGGCTAGCATGGCCTTCTCCCCGGGGGAAAGACAAAATTATTTCCCTGTTTTTCGCGACTGACAGGAGCTCAACACAACAATTTAAACGCTTGGTAAAGTTTAACCCCGAGTTTTGATTTTGTTTAGTATAAATATAGCAGCCATTGTAATACAAACCATGATTAAATTTCAAGTCTCTATATCTAGCCAACAAATGCATAAAGTTTGCCATCATATTATTGAATTATGGCATAAAATAAGACATAAAAATAATATCTCAAAATTAATAAATATCCTTGAAATATGCCACTTTTAATAATCGTCAGCTTAATCTGCCAGGGTTAAAATTTGGGTCCAAATCTGCCTAAATGGCAGAAATCTGCCACAAATGGTCACACTGATACCAGACGTAATTTTTATGACAGATGTAAATTCTTTAGATTTCCAACAGATGGCGTTAGTAACCAAACATTATGTTCGCAGCGAAGTTAATTATTTGATCTTCTAACGGATGGCGTTAGTAGTACAATAATATTCTATCCTAGAAACAAAATTGTTATCCTCATTTTTTTTAAACGGTAATAAAATGATATTTTTTTACTGATAACACATCTACATGTGACTTTAAATTAATATGTTATTTATTTATTATATTATATTATTATAATTGATAGTTTTTTAAGGAAATCCTTTTTTATACGTAGATAAAATTTACCCAAATTTCATATCACCTTAATATAACATTAATTATAATAAAAAATACTTTATTTGTCCGAGCGAGCGTAGCGATTGATAAGGGCACGCAAGCTCTACCGTTCTCACAGAAGTACTAGTACTTAGTTGGTAAGAACGTAGAAACATACGCTAATCCTCGTCAGCACCGATAACAACAAGCAATAATTTTCATTAAAAAATGACGTTACATCTATGTAATATCAAAACATCTCTACAAGGAAACAACGCAAAACGAGTCTCTCAAGGCCGATGAGTGCTGATTGGAATAGACAATCTGAAGGCGTCATTTATCTTGATTTTACAAACAAATTATACAAACCAGAAATTATGGTTGAATTGACCGTGACCGCGCGCGTAGACTGTGTCCATGCTGTATTTTTTTTGTTGTATTTTGCTGTATTTTTGTAACCTAAAAAAACTTACCTTCTTTAGAAGGTACTTAATAAATTTGTGTGAATGTTGCTGTTTTAAGTAATTTTTTAACCGACTTCACAAAAAAGGAGGAGGTTCTCAATTCGTCGGAACCTTTTTTTCATGTATGTTCACTGATTACTCGAAGATGCCTGAACCGATTTGGAAAATTCCTTTTTTGTTTCAAACGGTAGGTACCCTTCCCAGGTGGTCCCATTTAAATTTTAACAAAATCGGCCAAGCCGTTTTTAATATATCAACATTTGGTCATTGACTACGACGTATTTACGTATCTCGACGACTTACTACTAACTACTGGCACAGATTATGTAATAGTTACTACGACTACTGGCTACTACAACTTTGACTAGGGCGACGTTTGAAGTCGGTTCTTTTAGTTTTTTAAACGATCTTAAATTATATCAAGTCAAGAGCCTAAGGCCATCTCCACATGAAGCTTTTAAACCTCGGAAAAGCCTAACCTATCCGAAACTTGTGGACTCTATCTGTGCTGTGGACCGATTTGGTTAAGACTATATTTATTCGATAGAGTATACTTAGCTATAGGATGGGTTCATATCATATTATAGCATATAGCAGAAGACTCCAAAGCTTAGAGCATCGCCGCAGAGTTGCTTGCTGATCGGTTTTTTATCGGATACATTTCGGAGAGTGTTCCTCCCAACTGCACGAACTTATTCCCCCATCACCTTTTTTCAATCGGACAACCAGACGTACTGATACACGCCACCGCTACATGGTGGATATTCCATCAATCCGAACGAAGCGATTTGCTTCCACATTCATCATACGTACCGCCAGGGATTGGAACTCCTTGCCTGAGTCTGTGTTTCCGGAAAGGTACCATCTAGGGGTCTTCAAGTCGCGAGTGAATAGGTATCTTCTAGCCAAGCGTGCTACATCGTCGACCACATCGTCACTTAACATCAGGTGAGATAGTGGTCAAACGCTTGACTATAACGAATAAAAAAAATAAAAAAAATTATCAATGTTATCAAAATGCTATAGCAATTTTCAGCTACATGGATCTACAGACTTGATAACCTTGAAAACACTCAAGTCGGTATAAATTATCGGTTATGGATTTGGTTGATGGTTTAGAGAACAACTAGCTGACCCGGCAAACGTTGTTTTGCCATATAAATAACTAGAAGTCCCCCGCGGCTACGCCCGCGTTAAAAACTCCTTTTATTTACTTAAAACTTTTCTTTTGTAAAAACGATTCTATCATTAAAGACATCAAATAAAAATTAGCCAAATTGGTTCACCTGTTTTCATATTATCGCGTGACTAAGACAAATCAGGATTCATATTTTTAAAACCCGAAAAACCCAATAAAGCGCAATCCGAAACTATATTGATTTTCAGACTTTTTTACCCCAGTTCACTCTTTTAGGGTGGCATTTTGAAAAAGTATGAAACTCGTATTTACTTATTTATTTACAGAAGTACTTGTGTGAAATGTCGAATAAAATGACTATCCAAAATTTGAAAAACCCCCGCTTCATCCCTTGAAGAGTGAATTTTGAAAAATCCTTTCTCAGCGGATACCTACGTCAAAATTTCTATCTGGATGCAAAATATCAGCGCAATCCGAAACAATATTGGTTTCAGACATTGTTACTCCACTTCACCCTTTTAGGAATAGAATTTCAAAAAGCCTGAAACACGTATTTACTCATTTATTTACTAAACTACTTGTGTAAAGTTTCGAATATAAGAGACAATCAATTCTTGTTTCTCCATACAAACTTTGAACCCTCGTTTCATCCTATTCAGGGATGAATTTTGGAAAACCTTTCTCAGAGGGAACTAACGTCGTAATTAATAACTATCTGCATGCCAAATTTCAGCGCAATCCGAAACAATATTGATTTTTACACTTTATTACCCCATTTCACCCTCTTAAGGATGGAATTTCAAAAAAACCTGAAACACGTGTTTACTTATTTTTTTACTGAAGCACTTGTGTGGAGTTTCGGATAGAAAAGACTATCTAATCTTGTTTCTCCATACAAACTTTGAACCCCCGTTTCATCCCCTGCGAGGGTTAATTTGGAAAATCCTTTCTCAGAGGGAACTAACGTCTTAATAACTATCTGCGTGCCAAATTTCAGCGCAATCCGAAATAATATAGCTTTTTACACTTTATTACCCCATTTCACCCTCTCAGGTGTGGAATTTCAAAAAACCTGAAACACGTGTTTACCTAATTTTTTACTGAAGCACTTGTGTGAAGTTTCAGATAGAAAAGACTATCTAATCTTGTTTCTCCATACAAACTGTGAACCCCCGTTTCATCCCCTTCGAGGGTTAATTTTGGAAAATCCTTTCTCAGAGGGAACTAACGTCGTAATAACTATCTGCATGCCAAATTTCAGCGCAATCCGAAACAATATTGATTTTCACACTTTATTACCCAATTTCACCCTCTTAGGGGTGGAATTAAAAAAAACCTGAAACACGTGTTTACTTATTTTTGTACTGAAGCACTTGTGTGAAGTTTCGGATAGAAAAGACTATCTAATCTTGTTTCTCCATACAAACTTTCAACCCCCGTTTCATCCCCTTCGAGGGTTAATTTTGGGAAATCCTTTCAAAGAGGGATCTAACGTCGTAATAACTATCTGCATGCCAAATATCAGCGCAATCCGAAACAATATTGGTTTCAGACATTGTTACTCCACTTCACCCTTTTAGGAATAGAATTTCAAAAAGCCTGAAACACGTATTTACTCATTTATTTACTAAACTACTTGTGTAAAGTTTCGAATATAAGAGACAATCAATTCTTGTTTCTCCATACAAACTTTGAACCCTCGTTTCATCCTATTCAGGGATGAATTTTGGAAAACCTTTCTCAGAGGGAACTAACGTCGTAATTAATAACTATCTGCATGCCAAATTTCAGCGCAATCCGAAACAATATTGATTTTCACACTTTATTACCCAATTTCACCCTCTTAGGGGTGGAATTAAAAAAAACCTGAAACACGTGTTTACTTATTTTTGTACTGAAGCACTTGTGTGAAGTTTCGGATAGAAAAGACTATCTAATCTTGTTTCTCCATACAAACTTTCAACCCCCGTTTCATCCCCTTCGAGGGTTAATTTTGGGAAATCCTTTCAAAGAGGGATCTAACGTCGTAATAACTATCTGCATGCCAAATTTCAGCGTAATCCGAAACAATATTGATTTTACACTTTATTACCCCATTTCACCCTCTTAAGGGTGGAATTTCAAAAAAACCTGAAACACGTGTTTACTTATTTTTTTACTGAAGAACTTGTGTGAAGTTTCGGATAGAAAAGACTATCTAATCTTGTTTCTCCATACAAACTTTCAACCCCCGTTTCATCCCCTTAGAGGGTTAATTTAGGAAAATCCTTTCTTAGAGGGAATTAACGTCGTAATAACTATCTGCATGCCAAATTTCAGCGTAATCCGAAACAATATTGATTTTACACTTTATTACCCCATTTCACCCTCTTAAGGGTGGAATTTCAAAAAAACCTGAAACACGTATTTACTTATTTTTTTACTGAAGCACTTGTGTGGAGTTTTGGATAGAAAAGACTATCTAATCTTGTTTCTCCATACAAACTTTGAACCCCCGTTTCATCCCCTGCGAGGGTTAATTTGGAAAATCCTTTCTCAGAGGGAACTAACGTCGTAATAACTATCTGCATGCCAAATTTCAGCGCAATCCGAAACAATATTGATTTTCACACTTTATTACCCCATTTCACCCTCTTAAGGGTGGAATTAAAAAAAAACCTGAAACACGTGTTTACTTATTTTTTTACGGAAGCACTTGTGTGGAGTTTCAGATAGAAAAGACTATCTAATCTTGTTTCTCGATACAAACTTTGAACCCCCGTTTCATCCCCTTCGAGGGTTAATTTTGGAAAATCCTTTCTCAGTGGGAACTAACGTCATAATAACTATTTGCATGCCAAATTTCAGCGCAATCCGAAACAATATTGATTTTACACTTTATTACCCCATTTCACCCTCTTAGGGGTGGAATTCCAAAAAAACCTGAAACACGTCTTTACTTATTTTTGTACTGAAGCACTTGTGTGAAGTTTCGGATAGAAAAGACTATCTAATCTTGTTTCTCCATACAAACTTTCAACCCCCGTTTCATCCCCTTCGAGGGTTAATTTTGGGAAATCCTTTCTTAGTACACCCTTACGTACTAAGACAAATATACCCTCCAAATTTCAAGTCTCTACGACCAGCGGTTTAGGCTGTGCGTTGTCTGTCAGTGAGTCAGTGAGTCAGTGAGTCAGTCAGTATGTCAGGACAAAGATTCTTATAGTATTAGATTGGCTATTAAAAAATAAGGGTTGATCGTAGAAGGGTGAAAATTGAGGATTGTATGTATTTATGTATGTTGTAATCATGAAAAAATAGAAATTAAAAATTTTGTCTAAAAAATAAAAAAAAATGTAGGGGTGGACTGGACTACCCCTAACATTTAGGGGGATGAAAAATAGATGTTGGCCGATTCTCATAGATACCGGATAAGCACAAAAAATTTCATCAAAATCGGTCAAGCCGTTTCGGAGGAGTATGGCAACGAAAACTGACACGAGAATTTTATATATTAGATATATATTCAACCACAGTTGTACTCGTAAGCAAGTAGGCGCTATTTTACTAATCAAATGGCTTCATTAATTTCTAGCAGATCTATCTATGTTTTTCAACCGACTCCCAAAAAGGAGGAGGTTCTCAATTTGTATGTATGTTGTTATTTTTTTTTTGTATTTATGTTACGCGATTACTCCGTCGGTTCATAATTGACGGCAATTATGAACCGATTCGAATGATTCGTTTTTAACCGACTTCACAAAAAAGGAGGAGGTTCTCAATTCGTCTGTATGTTTTTTTTTTGTGTGTATGTTACGCGATTACTCCGTCAATTTGTACGGATTCAAATGATTCTTTTTTTAATAGGTAGGGTACGTTTCCGAGGTGGACCCATTTTAATTTTATCGAGATCTGATTAGTATCTTCAAAGATATGGAGATAAATATCTCAAACATAGGAGAATGTACTAGTTTTAGAAGAAGAGTCCCAAGAAGATTATACACAATGGAGTTTGCTACTGCATATACTTTTAAAGACTAAAAAATATGACCTTGAATAATGTTTTTACATCTTTCTTCACGTTGATTTTGGTTTTTAACCCTCGACGCAAAACAAAGGAGTGTAATAAGTATGACGTGTGTATCTGTGTATCTGTGTGTCTGTCATCGTGGCACCGTAGCGCCCGAACGGATGAACCCATTTTGATTTTGTTTTGTATGTTTTGTTTGATAGATGTCTTCGTCGAGAGTGTTCTTAGCTTTATTTCATGAAAATCTGTTCAGCCGTTTAAATATTATCAGCTCCGCGGACGTCAAAAAATCAAAATGGCGCTGTCGCAGTATCTTGTTACTTCAATGATATTGCAAAAATATGGTAAGCTTGATGTAATTCTGAGACATCTCCTTGGAATGGTCTCAATGTACAAAGTTATATATATGCTTTGATTATAAACTCGGATTACATATACATATCAGTCGGGGGTGGTTTTAATTTTTTGTATTTAAGTATTATTGACAGATATTCTTACGCTAACTGTGAGCGAAATAGAAACAAAGGTGGGGAGAATTAATTTGTGTTCACAGGAATGTTCTACCAGGCAAAGTCTTGTTAATGTGCAAAGTTTTTGAGCATACCTAATACTTTTTGACATAACATGACGTTTGGAGAAGATGGCGGCCATATCAGTCCCGCCCGCGACACTGCATACATAAATAACTATTATGAACGTACTTTGTACCAACCAACACTGCCAAAAAAAATTATAAGCATAATACCACAAATTATATAATAGTAACTACGTAAATAATTCTTTCCGTTGTTAAGTTGGCTACACCGTGCTTTCATAATTCGGGTATTAACTATGTAAGGAAGTGCCAACTCTTATAACGTAGTAGAGTGATTCAGACTGTGTGGGCCATATGGCGGCAATTAATGTTAATAATCGCAAATAATACTTTTTAATATTCATTTTGGAATACAACTAGTCCGTGTTATAAAAGTATTTGGAATTATTGTAATAAAATAGACAATTAATTATCGTGTGTGTCAGATGCTTTTATTGCACAGGGCCATTTTGGACATTGTCCTTTGATTCCTTGATGACATCATTATGACTAGTGAATATTTTCAATATCTCGCATTTTAGGTTCCGAACCCAAAGGGTATCAAATGAACACTTTCTGAGACTTTGCTGTCCGTTCGTCCGTCCGTCCGTCCGTCCGTGTGTCTATAACCTGCTGGCTGGCACCGACTTCAAATAGATAAGTGGGTAGCGCTTATAATAATAATATTAAGTAATTTATTTTTCGCTTTTGAGTGCCTGTTTGTGGTAATGAAGTCGGTTTTATTTTTTTTGAAAAAGATTTTATTTAATTGGTAGGGTACATTTTCATGGTGGTCCCATTGCAATTATATCGAGATCTGATTAGTATCTCCAGAGATATGGAGATAAACACCTCAAACTTAGTACTGAAGCTGACTCGCGCATGGAAGTTGGTTGTTTTAGTTTTTATTATATCGTACCACTAGCTATGCCCGCGACTTCGTCCGCGTGGAATAGTGTCTTTAGATAGCATTAACTAATAAGACATATACGTATCCCAGCTACACCGCACCGCACCACGCCATGCTAATCCCCCCTTCTCCCCTCCCCTTCCCCTCAGTTCCACCTCCCCCTGGGAAGGGGAAGTGGAAATGAGGGGAGGGGGCCTCATTTCCACTTCCCCTTCCCTTCACTTTCACATCCCCTCTCCCACCATTCCCCTTCCACTGCCCCTCCCCTCCCCTCCCCCTACCATCCTCTTCCACTCCCCCTTCCCCCTCACAACTTTGAATGTCATATTTATTTATATCGAATCAACAGCATACAAAATAAGTTTCAAGCTTCTATCTTTAAAAATGACGATACTTCCATACAACTTTTCATCCCCCGTTTCAACCCTTTACAACCCTCTTTTCGCATTAAAAAGTAGCCTATGTCCTTTCTCAGGGTCTAGACTATCTGTGTACCAAATTTCATTTAAATCGGTTCAGTGGTTTTGGCGTGAAAGTGAGACAGACAGACAGCAAAGTTACTTTTGTATTATAATATTAGTAAGGATAATACCCACCGAAAAAGTAGAGCTGTCGCGACGTGGCGGGAATAAATCGATTGGAAAGAAGATGATGAAAGTTAAAGATAAAGGAGCAGTGTGGACAAACCATTAACATTTCAAAATGATTTCGAACTTTAACATCTTGAAATAGCACTCAATGTAGATATAACAAAACAAATTGACGCATTATTCGTAGTCATTACTCTTACTTAACAACTTGTAATATGGCAATAACAGGAAGGAATGTGCTGTAATATGAATCAATAAAACCCAATTAGTAGTAGAGAGCACCAGATTTGGGTAAAAATCAAGGCCACCTATTACGACTACCATACTAAGACTTGAAGAAAACAATGCCATGCAATAGGTAGATAAAGTATGTAATAATAATAATAAATAATAGTATATTACACACTGCGCTCGGGTGCTAAACTTCACGCAGTACAATAATAGACTACTTAAGTCACACGTATCGTTTATTATTTTATAGCTGTCAGTGTGACATTAACCCGCACTTTTCGCTTGCTACGCTTTTCCGTCAAATAGAAGATTATTGCACGGCGTGAAGTTGGCACCCGAGCGCAGCGAGGCGAAGGCGAAAGCGAGGCGAATCGACTATTGAAGTCACGGAAAAGCGTGCGTAAAGTGCGGGTTTAGGTCACACTGTGCTATAAAATAAAATGGTAACCAAATAAAAAGGTTGATGTAGTGTGGCTATAGTATATAGTAGCGTCTATAGTATCGATTTCGTCAGATTAAATACAAATATACATAGATAAAGTCGATGTAAGTACTGCACAATGTGACTGACATACGCAAATATTTTGAATGATTGGACTTGGATAGATTTTTTATATATCTTATAGGCTAGCGATGACCACTATCTCACCTGTTGGTAAAGGATAATGCGGTCGAGGATGGTAGCACGCTAGGCTTAAGGTACGGACACACCGCAGCGTCCTGCCTGCGCGATCTAGGCGGCGATCAGATAGCGCAGTAGTCCGACTACCGTCTACCTTCTACTAGTAGTACCGACTGGTTCACACCAAACGCGATCAGAAAACAATTCAAAAGTACTGAGATCGCGCCCGCAGATCGCAGGACGCCGCGGTGTGGCCGTACCTTTAGAATCGAACTGGCTCTCAAGGAGCTGCCGGAAGTCGGAACACATTAGATGTTTGAGAAAATTGCCAGCTTATCTAGTTTTTCTTCTTCTTCATATGGTTTTTAAACGCTGCTTAGCGTTTTTCTGCCTGTGTCAAAAGTATGGCCAGTGTACAGTATATTTACAAGAAAAAAAAAAACCCGGAATTATTACATTTGTTTTGAATGTAGAATATAAATTTATAAACGAATATTATTAGATTTAATAAAATTACACAGAATATTTACATCGTACCGACGGGACTCGAACCCGCACCCCCCGGATTACCGGAAGTTTTGGATTGTGTTTAACAATTTACAAAAATATAAAGTGTGTGACACTTCAAAGAAACATAATATTTGATTTACGCAGTGCAACATCTCTCGTCGGATCTGAAAACTGTAATGATTACTTCCGAATGATCAACTTACGTAATAAGTAGTCATAGATGGCGCCACCAATGCATAATTGGGTTAACAAATGCAATCCACTAATTTCGTCGTATCGATGGATCGAACCGTGGCTTAATTGGTAGAGCACCTGGACGTGTAATCCGGGGGGTGCGGGTTCGAGTCCCGTCGGTACGATGTAGTTTTGGATTGTGTTTTACAATTTACAACTTCTCTAGAATCTGAGATCGACCGTCAAAGAAAGCCGCAAATTCCCGTCATGATCTATATATCAGTCAATTGCCATACGTAGACAACTTATTGTCACGAATAGTATAATTAGAGACAATAAAGACAATTACGCATGAGACTGACACTGATGCAGAATAAAGTTCTAGAACTAATAAATTCTCATGTCAATGCGAATATTGCACAATAGCCACACCCACATGGGTGTGTGATGTCCATGGACATAGGGACAGAATAATAATTATTTATTTTATGGCAAATATTTCAATGATTTATATCATTGCTATTTGATTTGCAGTTTGTATATTGAAGGATTTGACGAATAGTCTCTATTATGGATCAATATTGAGTCGTGGATGTCACAGACAACGTATTTAAGCGCTTAATTTCTTCCTTACACGTGAAAAAGGTGGAATGAGCTTCCTTCTGCAATTTTTACAAGAGCAACATGGAGTTCTTAAAAAGGGCGTTAAAATAATCTTGATAGGTCGACTAACGCATAAAAGTGACATCGCGAGAGTTGGAAATGTCTATAGGCAACGGTAATCAGTGTACCTAACCACGTTATGATGATGTGGCTGGTTATGGTGAACACGCTAGGCCTAGAATACTCTAGTATAACTCTCAAGGGCTGTGTGCTGCCGGAACACTCACTGTAAGGTTATGGCATCAGATTTTATTCTTGATGGTGGTAAGCTGCTTTTTGTTAGCCCGGCAGAACATCGGTATAATATGCTGAAGTCCGTGCGGCCGTGCGACACGCCGCGAGTCACAGCATTCCTAGCCGCTCCCGGATGAAGACTCTCAGATTCAGTCGAAACCGGTTGGAGCATAATCCGAAAAATAAACGCGAGTGAAGGCCGGTTAGAACAAAACTAGCTATGTATATATTTCGCAATAATTTCAAAGCTAAAATAAAAGAGGTGTTATTTTTAAGTTTCCGCAGGCAAACGGAACCCATCACTGAGATTTCGCGTCCGTCTGTCTGTCAGAAGACTGCATATCCTTAACCATAATAGGTGCCTACCTATACTTGAAATGTAAAGCTGCTATAACAATATAACAAACAATATAAACAAAATAAAGTATAAAATATAAGGGGTGTATCTTAGAAATTACTTTCTAGAAAATGCAGCGATCATGTAAATCATATTGAAGATTAGAGCCACTTTTATTTAATTTTTCCAACATAAATAATTCTTGCTATAAGTATAAGAAAATCGCATAAACTTAAGATTCCAGCACACATTTGTAGAAGGTCTATGCTTGTAAATAATTTGTATTTGTTGGCAGGTATATTTGTCTAAAAAACTAGCTTCAGTCCGCTTGACATTTGGTAAAACAAGATTTGAACAAGTTCCTATAGTTTGGCATTTTACCTACTTAATCACTAGGTCATATTCAGGTTGACTTGCCTCGTCGAATTCTGCGATCATAATCAAGGTTATTTACAATCATTCATATTTTTAAAAGCTGCTAAAGCTGCTGTAATTTCGTAGTCGTTGTAATTTCACTGAACACTTTGTCCATCAAACTGAAAGGACATTTGCTCTGACTCAGTAAGTAACTACTTTTAATACACTAAGAATTACGAAAGAACAAGATATTAAATACCGGCCATCAAAAAATTCAAACCATTTAAATTAATCTTATACCCATGACTATGTGGGCAAGTACATTGCATGTTACATAGGAGAAAGGTGACGGGACCTAAAACTGCGCCTTGCGGAACGCCGGCGAACGCTCACGTTGCACTAAGCGTACGTGCAGAAGGTCACGTTTGACCAATCGGGGGCTTGCTACAAAGAGGCACGGCGGTGACGCAGACTGATGCAATCGGGCCAGACATTTACAAAACCTGTTTCAACAGCGTCGTAGGCTTGGAGAAATTTTGAGCTTTTGACACATAGCACCATATGACTATAATACATCGATGCGTAGCACTATTACTTATTCTGTGCTTTTGATGTATGAAGGGTTAGTAGGTAGAATGAGTAGAATGTCTCAAGCGACGTTGTGCCGTAATTGGTAAAGGAAAGGCGATTTTATGAGAACCTATAATTTTAAGATGGCGTATAGGTACATGACGAATTTATAAGGGATCCTTGTCTACAAGAATCCGTACTTGATAAGTAGGTGTAGGTACTACTAAGCAGTAATTGTTAAAAGTAACTTTCGCTCTGTCCGTCGTGTCTGTCTTGTCTATTTCGAGCATCAACTCGAAGCTTGTCAATCTTTCGGGCCTCACCATATCGATTTCAAATGCAAATCGGGACGTGATCGTAGGACTATTTATCTTTTCTGTGACGTGATGGCGAGCGCTCCGCACTCGGGATCTTTGTTTTATAATATATAGGTATGCGTTTGACCACTATCTCACCTGATGTTAAAAGCGTACGCGGGGTGCAGTTTTAAATACAAACGTATTCCCCTGTTTCCTCCCTGGAAAATGCTTCTGCAGCTAAATTTGTTTCTACAAAAAAACAAGGTCTGCTGTAGCTATGCCCCTATCATTTGCTTTTTTTGACCGACCAATTGCAAATAGAAATAATGACACTTCAAAAATCTTAAAGAGGAGATAAATAGGCTTATATTTCTTTTTGCGATTGGTGGGTCAAAAAAAGCAAATGATACAAAAATAGCTACAGCAATAAATAAATAGCTACAGCAGACCTTGATTTTTTGTAGAAAATAATTTTGCTGTAGAAGCATTTTCCAGGGAGGAAACGGGGGAATACGTTTGTATGGAAAACTGCACCCCGCGTTTCCTCTTAACATGATGCGATCGACGTTAAAGCACGCTTACCTAGAAGATACCTGCTCATTCGCGATTTAAAGACCCTCGGGTTGTAATTATCGCAAAACACAGACACCGGCAAGGACTTCTATTCCTTGATCCTGAGTGCCAAGAGCGAGTATAATAAGGTAACATTTCCATATACATTTGCGTTATTCTAAAAAAGACTTCTAAGAGAGAGGGTCGCCAGTTCAAATTCTAGCTCAGGTGTTCGACCACAGGTGGTAGAGCATATTATATCGATGTTCCGCTTGACTTGCTACCAAAAAGTAACTTACCACCATCAGAAAATCTGCCGCCATAGGTAACCTTTCAGTGTCCCTCAGCACAGCCGTCGAGGAGAGTCAGAGTAGCCTGTTCACCATCATCGCTTACCACCAAGCTAAATCGTGGTCAAAAGCTAACCTATCATCATCATCAATATATATAAAAATCTATGCCACTTTTCGTTCTAATTTTTTAACTCAAGAACGGGCTCACCTATACAAACCAAATGTTTAGGCTTTGTTCGGACTATTTAGTAGATGGTTTATGTGAAGTTTGCACAAAATCGGCCGAGCGGTTCTTCATTTATCACATTTCACGAGGACTCACCGCGGGCAAAGCCGCGGGGCGCAGCTAGTATCGTATAAAAAAATCTAACACTATCGAGTAAGTGAACGAATTTAAGTATAATTTAAGTATTTGATAGAAACAAAGAGCCGAAGATCGGGCTCAGTGGCGTGTCTTGGGGAGGCCTACGTCCAGTGGACTGATACCGGCTGATGATGATGATGGTGATGAAACGAATCAAAAGAAACTGGCAGTAGTCACTCAGATGATTGCTTGCAAACGAAGCCGAAACATCAGAAACATGCGTCAATCGAAGCACACTATTATCGACATCGTGAGTTCACGATAAAGAGTTTAGGTAACAAACATAAAATAAAACTGGCCAAGTGCGAGTCAGCATCGCGTCTCTTATCGCACACTTAGGGAGGGTTCCGTACAATACGAAATATAACAGAGTTACAACCTCATATATTTGATTAATTGATATTACCAAGAATATTTGGTTTGGTCGCGATCTAGAAAGACGGGGCTCGTTTACTATGTCTATCTATGTCATTTTGCCGAAACTAATTAGATAGATGGCGTTTAGAAACACGTTTTTTGTATGGGGGTATTGTACCCCCTTTATTGTTTTTAGTATTTGTTGTTCTAGCGGCAACAGAAATACACCTGTCTGTGAAAATTTCAACTGTATAACTATCACGGTTAATGAGCTATAGCCTGGTGCCAGACGGACAAACAGACAGACAGACAAACAGACGGACAGCGGAATCTTAGTAATAGGGTCCCGTTTTACCCTTTGGGTACGGAACCCTAAAAACCGGTCAAGTCGAGGTGGACTCAGCCGAGGCTTCCGCAACAACTTCACAAATTTGGTAAAAGGACAAACTTAGCTTTGCAATTCGAGCCCTAGACCGATGTCTGGACGCTGTTCATGTCCCATTCTTGCCCTAGCGTGCTTACCATCTTTGACCACATCATCACTTACAAAGAGGTGAGATAGCAAACGCTAGCCTATAAAATATTTAAAAAAAAACGCAAATAATAAGTTTGCAATCGTAAATTAGTTTTTTATTAAACTACATATTTACGGGTTTTCCCTTTAAGTGCTTCAATACCTTGCTTCTTGCCAAATTTCATGTTTCTAGGTCAACGAGAAGTAGATACCATAATAGTCATAATCTGTGTGTATATATTTTTAACCGACTTCAAAAAAAGGAGGAGGTTTCTCAATTCGACCGTATATTTTTTTTTTTTTTTTTATGTTTGTTCGCGGATAACTTCGTCGTTTATGAACCGATTTCGATTATTCTTTTTTTGTTCGAAAGGAGATATCCCAAGTGTGGTACCATGGTAATTTTATCGAGGTATGATAAGTATCTCCAGAGATATTGAGATAAACATCTCAAAATTGGTACTGAAAATGAATAGCGCGGCATTGAATTCGGTTGTTTTTTAGTTTTTAAACGATATTATGATCGCGTTGACTTACTAGTTTTATTTTTTCACAGCGGAAAGATACCGTAGTATAGAGCATAGGGATATAGAGAATAGAATAGGGTATTGACAGACGGATAGACAGACGGACTACAAATTAGTTATCCTATAATAAGGGTTCCTTTTTTCCTTTTAAAGTACGGAACCCTAAAAAATTATATAAGTACAAACGAATCGAAACCCTCCTCCTTTTTACAAGCTTTATCTTTACTTCACGGCGAATTTATTTGTCCGTCACAAATCTTGCGATTGATTTTAGAGCGACTTTCAGGGGTTCGATTGAGCTGAAATTTGGCATACATGTGCAAATCGCGTGAGAATGCAATATTATGATGACTTGGTGCTGATCTGATGATGGAGCTGGAAGGTGGCCAAAGGAACTCCTAAACTACATATGTTATACCCGTCGTGTTTGGGCTTGTTGGATTTGTCTTGACCTACTCTGGCCCTAGGTTATGTAAAAGCTTGTGTTTAAAAAGGTTTTTTAAAATATTACTTGTTATACTATTATTGCACTTATAATATAATCTAGAATGTAATGGTTATAGCTAAAGTCAAATTGGTAATTTGTCACTAAGCAGTTCTCTTCCAAGCAACTGTGGGTAGTTTAGACACACAATATTAATGAATGTATAACACCTTTTATTTTAATAGTACTACTAAAAGAAAACATACAAGCCATTGCTATAATATTTGAATAAGGGGTTCCCAGTACTTTATCTCATAAGTAAGTAGGATAGATGTATACTTTGTTGCATAACATAATTAAGATCAAAAACTAAAACAACCGACTTCAATGCCCCGCGAGTCAATTTCAGTAGCATGTTTGAGACGTTTATCGTCATATCTCTGGAGATACTTATCAGATCTCGATGAAATTGCAATGGGATCACCTCGAAAACGTACCCTAGCGATTACAAAAAGAATCATTCGAATCGGTTCAGAATTGACGGTGTAATCGCGTAACATATACACACACACAAAAAAAACATACAGACGAATTGAGAACCTCCTTCTTTTTGTAAATCGGTTGAAAAATATAACGAATAGTAAAACTAAAATATTTTTATTGATATAAGACAACAGGACAAGCACAACGCTCGCCTGATGGTATGCGATGATGACTACCTATTAGAGATACAATGTTCTGAAAAGCCAGAATTTTGTGCATCACTTGAGAGCCAGTTCCCATGCTACCATCCTCAATCACATCATCACTTACCACCAACTGCAGGTGAGATAGTAAAAAAAAAACTACTTTGTGCATATGTGAATTTATGACTTGATAGGTTTTGATGCCATTGCTCAGACAGAGGCAATCTTTACCGGAAAACTTTTGGATGGATAGGAATCATTTATGGGAACCATTGTGTGTAGTGTACAATACTAACTAAAATCTAGAGCAGATGTTCTTATGGTTAGTGTGAGTGATCATAGCAATGTTCTATCTACCATGCATAGTCTAGTCACTAGACTCATACTGTTATCGTTGCATTTGTATTGCATTATAGACTCTAGTTAGAGTGCAAGTATCACAGTATACTAGCATCATGCCGGCTTGGCTTTTCTCGCTAGGTCACATAATTATGGCACAGACCAATCAGCCTTTCTCGTCAGTCAGACATTACTGAATAAATCATTCAATGGAGATATTTTCTTTAACCTACTTCATTATCATTATCAGCCTTATTCCACCTCCACCCACCCCCATAGGCCTCCTTTAGCTTATACTACTTGTAACAGTCCTGGGCCCCTAGACAAAATCCAATTTCTGTTTTCAATCACACTAACACAATCACAGAATAATGAATAGTGACACAACTTCAAAATGTATGGGAATGACAACATGGTTGTGGAACCATAAATGTTATCTCATACATTTTGAACTTGTGTTAGAGTGAATGGAAACAAATTGAATTTTGTCTAGTGGGCTGTGTTAACCACACCTAAATGTGACCAACAACATTTATTATGTTTTCTAAAGGTCGTAGGAGCAATTATATCAATGTTCCGCCTGACTTGCTACCAAAAAGTAGCTTATAACCTTCAAGGAGAAATCCTGCCGCCATAACCTTACGGTGTTGCGGCAGCACACAGCCTTTGAGAGTCAGACCATTCCAAGTCTAACATATTCACCATCTTCGACCACATTATCGCTTGCCATCAGGCTAAATAGTGGGGCTTATCAATCAAAATGAGGAAAAGCAACCATATAACATTGTAACAGGGCAACTATCATTTGTCTCAAATCGGGTTTATTGTATCCCACAGAATATGTACACCCAAATTTGTCAATCCCGTAAGTGTAGAATTTTTTCGAAAATTTACTGCTTACCATAGTAGGTAACATAAGAAATATATGCAAGTAAATATCCGATCTCTATTGATAATGTTGTCTACCGTCTTATTTTGATAAGGTCAACATTGGGAAGACCGTCTACAAGGCAAGATCGTCAATGCGCAATAACTTTCGTTTTTTAGTAGCTATGCAGTTTGTTAACAGTATCGATACAACAATATTATAGTTTGGTTATATTATAATTTTGTATCATAAATGTCTTTGCCAGAGAGAGAGTGAGAGTAAAATCGCTATAATTTAACTTAATAACGGTCTTACCCTTAATTATAATGATTACGGGTCCTTTTCAAATCGTTAATCAATAATCACTACTTGTCTTTAACCTGCTAAACACTGTTTTGCTTTTGTTTTTGTGTATAGAATATGTTTATATAATTATATTATATTTATGTATATTTTAAGTATATGTATTGTATAACTAAGTATATATTGTAAATGTGGTATGTATGTTATGTATGAATATATGTATATGGTATGTATATATATATAAATATATATATTGTATATATTTTACTGTTGTATATGCTGTATACTAGATAATAAAAATAAATTATACGCCATCACCAAACACCCTGTGTGTTTTAATCAGTCCACAAATATGTTGTCTGGAAGATATCACTTTATGCGATAAGACCGCCGATTGTATCACCGAGTTATGTTGTAGCTATTTTAGATAATACCTAAGTTCTTTATGGTGTTCAATAAAGAGTTATTCTATTCTATCACCTATTACAAATGCCATACCCTAGTAACAGGGTCCATGTATATAGTATACTTAGAAATAAGGACACTTACACAATAAATAAATAAATAATAGAGTATGCCGGTCTTACCGAGTTGACCTTAATATTAGTCTTATAATTTTGCATGTGCCCAACAGGGTCCATAATGATCTCATGTACCTCTAGGTACATGAGATCATTATGGATGTGTACATAAAGTTCTTATCTTATGTCTTATTATATATTATATCTAGATATTATCTTTAATATCTAGATATAAGAACTTTATGTACAACAATTATGAAAGCAATAAAGTATTGAGTATTGAGTATGTTTTTACAGTGGCACTTCTGAAATAATTGTATGTATTCCTTGGTTACAGGCTGTGCGGCTAGCACATATAAAATCAGATTTTGCAAGATGCATGTAAACTTATGATACGACCTAACAATGTAGTGATGTAATAAAGAACCTGCACCCGTTTCACGAAAACCATTGAATGAACGAAATGAACTAAATGACGGGGACGGAGCTATACAGCCTACATAGCTGCATCCCCGTCATTTCGTTCATTCCTTCATTTGTGTTCAATGGGTTTCGTGATCAGCCCCCTGGTCTAGAGTAAAATTTCCGGGGTTAGAAAATATCAAATCAAATATCATACAAAATTGATACATATCAATTTTGTATGAAAGCCATATTATTATTTTATTGTATTATTTATAAATAGTATTTTCATGTGTGTTACACACTAAAATTATCAAAAAAAAAATTACAATGATTTTAATGTTTTATTTATTTAGGTACTTAAAATCAGACAAATTAAACCAAAAAATAAAATCTTCTTTTAGATAAGGCAAATTCAACTAAAAAACAAATTAGGAAGTAGAAATAGTAAATACAGTAAAAAACGCTAAAAATTACTTATTAATATATTTTCTTTTACCATTTTTGTATTGCAATATATTATTTAAAAAACATTTGATATATATCATCGAACTCAGCTTGATATATATCGGATATATATTTTGAATCTTGATATATATCCTCGAACCCTGAAAATTTCATTTTTTTTACAAGCTTTTATTTTATACATTGACTAGCATTGGACCACTATCTCACTTCTTGGTAAGTGTAGAAGATGGTAGCATGCTAGACCTAGAATGGGATCTGGCTATCAAGGACTTAGGTCTATCAAAACACACTAGTCTTTGGCGATAGATTTTCCAACTTGAGAGTGGCAGCTCAGTTAGCCAGGTAAACACTACCCTACCACCATTCAGGGTATTATTAGATTGATAAAAACTTGCCCTACATAGGGTTGCCAGGTCGCCAAACCTAATAACCGGACAGACCAGCCAGTTTGGGCAGACATATAGGTAAAAATGCCGGACACCCTACATTATTGAGGATATCATGTTTCAGTTAGGGACGATAAAAAAATTGTATGTAAAATCAAGCTCTTTTTATTATTACTACAAATCATGTTAAATTCTAATGAAATATAAACAATACTGCGGGAGCGACCGACAGTCGACTCGCCTACGCTCAGCAAAGGTCGGCAATCACTCGTTTGTGAAATTTAAAAAGCCTAACAAAAGCCAGATTAGCCAGACACTGTTTATTTTGGCCTGACATGCAATCAAAAAGCCTGAATATGTCTGGCTTTATCCGCACGTCTGGCAACGCTTGCCATACACCTGTATCCTGCCAGCTCACTAAGCTAAGGATTTCCTTACAATGTCTTCCTTCACCTTAAGGATTACACTGTGAATACATACATACATTCTTCAATTAAAAAGTACATGGAAATATGGCAGGTTTAAACCTACACCTTCTAGTTTAGAAGCCACACCTTTTACACAATCATGCCATGTTTGGCATGAATATGTAAAAGGTTTGGCTTAAAATTTACTTCTAGAATCATACCTCAGGATCCAGAAGATGGAATCAAATTATAAACTTGTATACTCATATTAAATACCAACATATTTCTTACAAATATATGAGTGACTTGGGGGTTAATATAATAACCTTATATCTTTATATATATCTTTAACTCATTTTATTTTATTAGTACCTACATAACTTTGTAGCTAGATAGGTTTGCTAAGTTTTTAAATCTAGATTGTAAGGCAAAGAATAAGATCGAAAGATATCTGAACCGATACAACTAAAGAACTTAATTAGATAGAACTTAACTTAACATAATGATTTAAATAAACTCTTCAAACTGAAACTAACGAATGAAACTATTACTTAAAATTAAACAAAGGACAAAAATAACACAACACAGCACTAAAAATAACAGAACAGAATTACTCACTTATTATTCTAATTATTATATTTATTATTATGTGAGTGAATAACTCACCAGAAAACATCAGCAGTCCAGTCCGGATTCGAATTTTAAACTTCACCGCAGTAAATAAGTTAAGTTAAAACAAAACATTATACACTTTACGTTGAAGCTTTGACAACTTGTATAAATCACTGCATGAAACTTTTTACTCAAAACGATGTGCAATACAACGTACATGCAGCAATCTTCATAAATTGTAAATCACGCAAATTCATGCAATAGCATTGCAAATGCAGCAAATTTTCAGATTTTTCAGATTCGGAATTTGAACTGAAAAGTGAGAAAAATCTGACATAATTATCTTGTACAATATGACGTACGTACGCCGTTTCACGCAGAATAACAGACAGATCAGATTAAAACTACTAAATGAAAATTATAAAAAACAGTTGCACTTCAAGGTCAATTTTATTTCTAATTATATTTAATTATATTATTATGAGTTTGAAAATTCTACTTTGAACCCATAACTATTGGGTAAAATAATTTAGTGACGAAACAAGTCAGCAAGCTATCTCCCTCCACACACTCCAAAAAATATATTCGTTTAACATGCGTTTATGATTTAACGTAGAATGAGACGTAACCTATTTGACATAAGTGTTCAATGTTGCAGCTGCCAAAATTATAATACCCGAATATTAAGAGAAAACAATAATATGTTACGTACAGTGCAACATAAAAGAGTAGAAATTAATTAATTATTATAATTAATACCAAAAAAATAGTATTATGCACGACTACTGAATATTGATATTTGTTTTCACTCATTGAATAATGCAAGTAAGAAATAAGCATATAAATAAATAAAGAAGAATTTGTATAGAAATAATATGTATATATATATACTATAAGTGTCCCGTGGCTTCGCCCGCGTTAAAAATTTCTTTTATTTACTTAAAACTTTTCTTTTGTAAAAACGATTCTATCAATAAAGACATCAAAAAAGAATTAGCCAAATCGGTTCACCCGTTTTTATGTTATCGCGTGACTAAGTCAATTCGGGATTCATATTTATAAAACCCGAAAAACCCAAAGTTTCAGACTTTGTTGCCTACCCCATTTCGAAAAATCCTACAACACGTAGGTACTTTATCTCATCTTGTTTCGCCATACAAACTATGATTCCCCGTTCCGTATCCGGGAGGAATTTTTAGAAAATCTTTTCTGAACGGATACCTACGTCATAATAAGTATCTGCATTCTAAATTTCAGCGCAATCCGAAACAATATTGATTTTTAGACTTAGTTACCCCAGTTTATCCTGTTAGGGTGGCATTTTGAAAAAGTCTGAAACTCGTATTTACTTATTTATTTACAGAAGTACTTGTGTGAAATGTCGAATAAAATGACTATCCAAACTTTGAACCCCCGCTTCATCCCCTTGAAGAGTGAATTTTGAAAAATTATTTCTGAACCTATGTCAAAATAACTATCTGCATGCCAATTTTCATCGCAATCCGAAACAATATTGATTTCAGACTTTGTTACCCCTCTTCACCCTTTTAGGGGTGGAATTACGAAAGAGCATGAAACACGTATTTACTTACTTAAGCTTGTATAAATTTCAAATTTAAAAGACTATCTAATCTTGTTTCTCCATACAAATTTAAATCCCCTTTTCATCCCCTTCAGGGGTGAATTTTGGAAAATACTTTCTCAGAGGGAACTAACTTCGTAATAACTATCTGCATGCCAAATTTCAGCGCAATCCGAAACAATATTGATTTTCACACTTTATTTCCCCATTTCACCCTCTTAGGGGTGTAATTTAAAAAAACCTGAAACACGTATTTACTTATTTTTTTACAGGAGCACTTGTATGAAGTTTCGAATAGAAAATACTATCTAATCTTGTTTCTCCATACAAACTTTGAACCCCGTTTCATCCTTTTCCGGGGTGAATTTTGAAAAATCATTTCTCAGAGGGCATTAACGTTGTAATAACTATCTGCATGCCAAATTTCAGCGCAATCCGAAACAATATTGATTTTCACACTTTGTTACCCCCATTTCACCCTCTTAGGGGTGGATTTAAAAAAAAAACGGAAACACGTATTTACTTATTTTTTTACTCGAGCACTTGTATGAAGTTTCGAATAGAAAAGACTATCTAATCTTGTTTCTCCATACAAACTTACCCCCGTTTCATCCCTTTCAGGGGTGAATTTTGAAAAATCCTTTTTCAGAGGTAACTACCGTTGTAATAACTATCTGCATGCCAAATTTCAGCGCAATCCGAAACAATATTGATTTTCACACTTTGTTACCCTATTTCACCCTCTTAGGGGTGTAATTAAAAAAAACCTGAAACACGTATTTACTTATTTTTTTACTGGAGCACTTGTATGAAGTTTCGAATAGAAAATACTATCTAATCTTGTTTCTTCATACAAACTTTTAATAAAAATCTGTATTACAATTTATAAACAAGCATTTATTTTCGCTCATAATACAATACTGATCTCCCCCTCTTTTACTCTGTAACCACAGAGTTCGTAGTCGATCTTCTATGTTTCACCGCTAGAGGCGCCACCCACTCGGTTAGACGCACCATGCAGGTTTTATTACAGCAAAACGCTAACACTTTGAACCCCCGTTTCATCCCCTTAAGAGGTGAATTTTGAAAAATCCTTTCCTAGTACACCCCTACGTACTAAGACAAATATACCCTCCAAATTTCAAGTCTCTACGACCAGCGGTTTAGGCTGTGCGTTGTCTGTCAGTGAATCAGTCAGTCAGTCAATATGTCAGGACAAAGATTCTTATAGTATTAGATAGATAATATCTAATATATAAAATTTATTTAGATACTTATAGGTTTGCATATAAATAAAAATACATGTTATATTTGCAAAAATAATACAAGTATCAAAGACGTTTGTTTCTAACTAACTGTGTTGCTACATACAACTTACAAAAGCAATAGTGGCGCCCTCATTTATTGTTAACTCTTTTATGTCGCACTGTACTTAAAGTTCTAGTCTCGTCACTTATAGGAATGAATGTATGATAACACTTTATTGCACAGAAAAAAAACATGATACAAAAATAAATAAAACATAAAATCTGTTTTAAAAAAAATAAAGCCGACTTCATAACTACAAACAGGCACTCAAAAGCGAAAAATAAATAACTTAATATAATTATTAAAAGCGCTACCCACTTATCTCTTTGAAGTCGGTGCCAGCCAAGTCTAATAGGTAGTAGATAGATGCTACCTACATGTATCTACCTACTTACTACTGCTACTACTACTACATACATAGTATCTATCTACTATCCAATAGACTCAATGGCGCATCTTGGGAGAGGCCTACGTCCAGCAGTTGACTGATACAGGCTGATGATGATAGACTTGGCTGGCGCCGACTTCAAATAGATAATAAGTGGGTTGCGCTTATAATAATTATATTAAGTAATTTATTTTTAGCTTTTGAGTGCCTGTTTGTGGTTATGAAGACGGTTTTATTTTTTTTGAAAATGATTTTATTTTACCCTTTTTAGTGCAAAACAAGTTATAATTAAATTAAATGCATCTATAAAAATTTAATGTCTGGGCCATTATACACTGACGGATATATACTTCGTGAAAATATATAACCGTAATAGGTACATACTTGAAAGTATGTACCTATTACGGTTAAGAAGGTACATCTGTAAAGTGCGCACATATAGACACACGGACGGACGGACGGACGAACGGACAACAAAGTCTCAGAAAGTGTTAATTTTTGGAACCCTTTGGAATTAAAACCCTTGTCGGAACCCTAAAATGCTGCGCTAGTGAAAATATTCACTAGTCATAATGATGTCCTCAAGGTATCAAAGGACAATGTCCAAAATGGCCCTGTGCAATAAAAGCGTCTGACACACACGATAATTAATTGTCTATTTTATTACAATAATTCCAATTACTTTTATAACATGGACTAGTTGTATTCGAAAATGAATATTAAAAAGTACTATTTGCGATTATTAACATTAATTGCCACCATATGGCCAACAGAGTACTGAATCACTCTACTACGTTATAAGAGGCACTTCCCTATATTGTTGAAACCCGAATTATGAAAGCACTGTGTAGCCAACCTAACAACGGAAAGTATTATTTACGTAGTAACTATTATATAATCTGTGGTATTATGATTATAATTTTTTTTGCAGTGTTGATTGGTACAAAGTACGTTCATAATTCTGAGTTATTTAATAATGTATGCAGTGTCGCGGGACTGAAATGGCCGCCATCTTCGCCAAACGTCATGTCATGTCAAAAAATCTTAGGTAGTTTAAAAAAGTTTGCACCCTAAACAGACTTTGCCCGGTAGAACATTCCTGTGAAGACAAATTATTTCTCCCCACCTTTGTTTCTATTTCGCTCACAGTTACCCTAAGAATATCTGTCAATAATACTTAAATTCTAAAAATTAAAACCACTCGACTGATTTGTATATGTAATTCGAGTTTATAATAATCATAGTATATGTATAACTTTGTACATTGAGACCATTCCAAGGAGATGTCTCAGAATTAGATCAAGCTTACCATATTTTTGCAATATCATTGAAGTAACAAGATATTGCGACAGCGCCATTTTGATTTTTTGACGTCGGCAATCAAAGGACTACGAGCTTACGAAAGTTGCTATCGTAGTTTTTTTAACCAAAAAAGAGCGGATAATATTTAAACACCTGAACAGAATTTTCATGAAATAAAGCTAAGAACACTCTCGACGAAGACATCTATCAAACAAAACAAACTAAATCAAAATCAGTTCATCCGTCAGGGCGCTACGATGCCACGATGACAGACACACAGATACACACGTCAAACTTATAACACTCCTTCGTTTTGCGTCGAGGGTTAAAAACCAAAATTAACGTGAAGAAAGTAAAAACATTATTCAAGGTCATATTTTTTAGTCGTTAAAAGTATATGCAATAGCAACCTCCATTGTGTATAATCTTCTTGTGACTCTTCTTCTAAAACCAGTACATTCTCCTATGTTTGAGATATGTATCTCCATATCTCTGAAGATACTAATCAGATCTCGATAAAATTAAAATGGGACCACCTCGGACGTACGTACCCTACCTATTAAAAAAATAATAATTTGAATCCGTTCACAATTGACGGAGTAGTCGCGTAACATACACACAAAAAAAAAACATACAGACGAATTGAGAACCTCCTCCTTTTTTGTGATGTCGGTTAAAAAGATAAAGTACAAACGGCAGTATTATAAACTAAACCTACGAGTACAAAGCAATGCATATTGACGAAATCAGTGCGTTCTACACACACCTCGGATTTAACTACGTCTACCCATCATGACATACGTCATACAGAGCTGAGACGTGGACACTCACAGACCTCGGAACAATGACTAGCATGGAAGCCGGGCTAAAACAAAAATCGAGTAAGCTATATTTTATTCATTTATGTCAATTAGCATGTCATAATGAGTGAAAGAAACAAAACATGGCTGTTTGTTTTTATTATTTTTAAACATGTCACAAAGCTTAAATGGAAAATGTCAAATGGTCACCTTTGGTCATCTTATAATGCTAACAAATACAAAAAATCTATCCAATATGTCAAAATACTATATGTCAGCTATCAACTTAGTTTTGCAGTTTTATGTTTTGTCGATACGTGTCACGGGTTTGACGAATTCACTGAGTGAAAAAAGCGATATAATTATTAATTTCTGTCTGAGAACGTGACCAGAATGTAAAAGTATATACTTACGTGAGGTGTACAGTGCTTTGGACAAGACGACTTGTGTTGTTGAAGGGTGTATTACGGATTTACGCACCATTATCATACTATTTCTACATTACGATGCAACGCTTTTTTATAATTCGCACTACCCATGGAAGAATGGTGCAAACACACTTGCGTCAAATATTTTTTATTTCACCATTGGATAGAGGAAAGACTAACACATATACTCAATTTTTTTCAAATTTATATTTCATTAAATTACGGAGCAATTTCAATTTAAAAAATTAATACGAAACTATTTTTTTAATAAATTCCCTAGTAAAATGATGTAAGATTTGTTACTCTTATCACATTTGCAGAGTTTCCTTGTAGTATTAGCTTAATTAATCTTAAGTTATTATTATAAGTCTTCCTAAAAAACTTTTGTTGCATAAATGATCTTACATACTTATTCCACGTGATATTTTACAGCTTTATGTGCGTATATATAGTTACGTCTTTTTTTCACGGTACTTTTAGAAGAAAAGTATTAGTAAGCATGATTAAGCAGTTATTCTTTGCAGTATTTTCTTGTCTTTTATTCGTAAATGAAATAACTGATTTCTTCCAGGCAAGCACAGGAATCTTTTTTAGCATAACTATGATTAAGTGTGATAAAAATATAACATTTTTTGCAAGTAACATAATATACTTACTTTTTCTATGCTTGGTTAGCAGTATAAAATATATGTGATGCAAAATATGTAATTTCCCTTCCGATACCTTTGTCAATATAAGTCGTTTATATGTAACGAAGATCCATAGCATAGTAAGTTTTCGGAGAATAGAACAGCGAGAGCTGTTCTATTCTCCGAACACACTCTTCCACACACGAGAGCGGGACATACTCGTACACGCGACTACGTAACGCATTGGCTTTGCGGCACGTACTATTCACGACTGGAAGACTCCTAGATTATACTTATCGGGAAACACAGACACTGGCAAAGAATTGCATTTATTGGTAGTACCTATGATAAAAGATGAAGCATACACCTGTCTTTTTCAACACCTGTCTTTTAAAGCGTGATCACCGCTCTGGTGCATTAGAGACCCTGGCTACGGCTACCAACATGCATATTCTTCCTCTGACCTCTACTCACCATTTTCCAAATACTTCTCCTTCTCTTCTCGATCTCATACTTGTATCCTCTTTACAGCATGTTGCTAGGCATGGCCAGTGTCCTGCTGACGAGTTTTCCTATCATGACTTAATTTTCCTGTCTTATAAGATCCGTCCACCGAAATCAAAGCCCACAATCATCATGCAACGCAATTTTAGTGGTATGAATCGCGAAGCCTTTTTACAAGATGCTGAAAACGTTGATTGGTCACCCGTGATGGACTCAGATTGCATCGATGACCAAATCGCAGTGTTTAACACACTCATCACCCAGCTGTATGACGTACATGCTCCTATTAGAGCAATTAAAATCAAACACACCCCTGCTCCATGGCTCACTGACGACATCAGGAACCTTAAAAATAAAAAAACCGTTGCTAAATCGAAATACAAGAGTAAACCTAATGACGTCAATAAGGCTCGATACATTAAGCTCAGAAATCGCTGTAACCTAGCCTGTAGAGATGCTCAGCGACGACATATCTACGCTTCGGTACAGGATGAAGACCCGGCTAAGGTATGGAAGTTCCTCAGGTCGTTGGGAGTGGGTAAATCGCGCCAGGAAACTATTCCTAAGAATTTAAACATAGATTCTCTAAACCTACACTTTTCTACATCCTCTACCATGGATTTATCTGCTAAAGTCTCGACCTTAAATCAACTGTCGACTATTTCTGCCTTCGATTACCCTTCATTCATCTTTCGTCAGTTTACTGTTTGCGAAGTTAGAAAGAGCATGCTATCTATTACCTCTAAAGCTGTCGGCATCGATAGCATTAGTCGTAATATGCTGATCCCTATACTTGACTACATCCTCCCCGTCCTTTGTCACATTTTCAACTACTCCATTTCCAACGGTGTCTTTCCTTCCACCTGGAAGAAAGCACAAATTATCCCCTTACCAAAGAAGTCCAATCCCAAGTCTTACACTGAATATCGTCCCATTTCTATACTTCCTTATCTATCCAAAGTCCTTGAGCGACTGGTACATAATCAGATTAGCTTTTTCCTTTCCCGACATAATCTACTTAACTCTTTTCAGTCTGGCTTTCGCCCAGGGCACAGTACGGTTACTGCACTAGTTAAAATCACCGATGACATTCGTCTCGGGATGGATGACAGTCAGTTAACCGTGCTGTCACTCCTAGATTTCAGCAATGCCTTTAACACTGTTGATTTCGACATCCTCCTTGCTATTCTTCGCTCTAATAACTTGTCCGCAACAGAAATTGACTGGTTTCATAGCTACCTTTGCGGTCGCCAGCAACAAGTTCGTCTTGAAGATAATTTATCTTCGTGGTGCAACACATCTGCTGGTGTGCCGCAAGGTGGCGTCCTATCTCCTCTTCTATTTGCCATCTTTATAAATTCTATCTCTAATAATCTCTCCTCTTCCTACCATCTTTACGCCGATGATCTTCAGTTATACTGTCAAGCACCTCTGGACAAACTGCCTGATGCGATAACAACCACAAACAACGACCTGATCCAAATTTCCGAGTGGAGCAAGTCCTATGGCTTAAAAATTAATGCACTTAAGACGCAAGTGATCATAGTGGGCAGCTCCCGCTATATCAGCCGAATTGATTGGAAGAGTCTACCTAACGTTGTGTTTGAAGGTGTCAACTTACCATATAGCCAGACCGTAAAAAACCTGGGTATCACTATCGATCGTTGTCTATCATGGGGTCCCCAATTAATGGAAACCAGCCGCAAGATGTTTGCATCCGCAGGATCCCTGCGCAGATTGCGTAATTTCTTACCTATTACCACTAAGATTGCGCTTGCACAGTCTCTCCTTCTCCCTATCTTAGATTATGCTGACGTCTGTTACATCGACCTTACTCAAGAGCAGTTGGATAAACTTGAGCACCTTCAAAATTTTTGTATAAGGTTTATTTTTGGCCTACGAAAATATGACCACGTTTCCGAATTCCGCGCTAAGCTCGAGTGGCTACCTATTCGCCGTCGCCGGGATGCTCATATCCTTTCACTTCTTTATTCCATACTCTTCAATCCTTCGTCTCCCCACTATCTTCAAGAACGCTTTCAATATCTTTACTTGTCCCACCCACTTCGTCCTTCACTTAGGTCATCAGAGAACTTAAGATTAAAAATTCCTTCACATAATACTACTTTCTATGGAAACTCCTTTCATTTTAAAGCCGTTGTGCTATGGAATTCCTTACCTGTAGAAATTAGACGCTCTCAGACAATAGATACTTTTAAAAGCCGTGTCAAGGCCTACTACCTTTCTTCGTCATAACTACTTTTAAAACTATCTGTTTCCTTTGGTATTATTGTTTTAAATTTTGTAATATTTAAGTATTTATTAATTTATATGTATATATATATATATATATATGTATGTATGTATGTATTATATGTGTATATATTATGCATTTATTTTAGGGTATTTATTATAGTGTAGTTTGTTTACAATTTGTTATAATTTATTATTATTATACTTGGTAGTGATAGGTTTGTTATTTTATTCACACGTTTTATAAACCACCGCCTTCGTGATTGTAATCCTTTCCTTGCATGGTTGTCTGGAAGAGATCGCTTAAAGCGATAAGACCGCCCATTGACGCTATTAGATTTAAATTGTTTAGTTTTTAATGTGTTTCTGTTTTTTATAAGTGGTCAATAAAGAGTTTATCTATCTATCTATCTATCTATCATAACGCTTGGTGCAAGGAGATGGACCCATAGCGGTGGCGCACATCTAGTCCGGTCTGGTCGAAGAAGAGGCAGGGTGGTATTACTTTGCGTAATCGGATGGCGTAGGTACGCTCCGAAATGCACCCGATAGGAAACATGGAACCTTTTATTGTTTTAATTTTGTTTTATTTTAAATCAAGCGCACCATGCTGTATGCTACAAGTTCTACCATAGGGGCTTGTTGGTTTGTTAACGATGTTTTTCCTTCACCAGAAGGCCACTGTGAAAAGCTGGCTGGAAAAATCGGTACGGATCGAATTCGGTACCTCTGGCATCAAAGCCGTTCTCCCGATAACGCCACCGGGCCCTTAAAACTGCTGCCTCAGCTTGGCCATAAAACTAAGCTTTTTCTACGGTAATTGGACTGTGTGGACTCGTTTTTTTTCATCATATAGGCAAGCGTTTGATCACTGAAGAAAAGATAGTGCACACGCTACGCCTAGAAGACTCTTAACTACTCTAAAGGGCTGTGTTGTCGGAACACTGTAAGGTTATGGCGGCGAATTTTCTCTTTGATGGTGGTAAGCCACTTTTGATAGCAAGTCAATCGGAACAACGATATAATATGCTCCTACCACCTGTCATGTAAAAGCCAAAGTTGAGAGATGGCGTCAGTAAAATTCCAAGAAGCTCAGGTGGTCTGCCATCTGTACGGAAACATTTCGAATAGTTTTTTAGCTTGGCAGAAAATTGAACTAGAACCTAGAACAAGTTACTTAGTAGTAGTAACTAGTAACTTAGTTGCAATGAACTTGGCCAGATTGGCATCGCCCCAATCGAAGACAGCCTGTAAGGACAAGTTTATGCGCTTGACTATATAAAATTGAATTTGTGCCACACTAGACTGTGCACTGGACGTATATATAGCTCTCTACAACGGTGCTATCGTCTGCATTTCTAATCATACCGAGCATTAGCAAGTCGTTAATAAAGCTTCCAAGTTTTTGACACTAGTCATAGAAAGGCGAAACAAACATATTAATACAAAAGCGAGATCAGGCATACAGGTCCTCAGGATTTTGGATGGAATACCATCCGGGCTACTGGCTTTGTTCACGTCTACAATTATTTGCAGTGGTTTTTCAACCTTAGCCTGACGGATAGGTATATCAGACATTTGTTTCACGCGTCCAAGGAGACAAGGAAGTGTCTCACGGGCAGTGTCAAGAAGTAAAGACTCCGTGAACAGAGAAGCAATCAAATTAGCTTTCTCTTTGGTGGTATGAGCCAGCGCCCCATCGAGTGTCAGCAGTGGAAGAAGTGAGGGCCGACTAAAGATTGAGTCAACTTATAAATCAAAGCTATGTGGTCAAATCGAGCCATCAGTAAAGCATTCTTGCAGAATTAGGTAGCAGCGTTGTTAAAGGTTTTATTCCTTGCTGACACATTTTTGGCTTTGCGGTTTGGAGTGTCAATCTAGTCCAAGTAAACTGCATGCTGCGGCGCTGCAGTACGGCCACACTTAACCCCAAACCAAGGCTTAGCTTTGCTTTATATCACAACTGCTTTGCTTTATATCACAAATGAAAATGAAATATAGTTTTCTATTCCCTGAAGCAGCAAATTTGTCACAGGGTCCACACAAACCATAATGTCATCGAAAGAAAAGCATACGAGCCGCTTAAGGTTAAATGCAAAGAACGACCGCTACTCAACCCAATCTGCTGCCTGTTATTGCCTCACGTCGAGTACCGCTTAAGCTAAAGTTGGGCGGAGAGTAGACTTCATCCGATAGTGGTAGGAACAATCTAGCGGTGACGATACTGAAACTGAGTAGCGGTTTGGATCAGTTGCCAGCAGAAGGTCCAAGCAATTAGCTATGGCCGTCTCCTGATCCCCATTGTGCGGCGAAAAGACATAGGCGTAGAGAAGTTTTTCTAAGCCTGTATCTATCAGTATTTGAAGCATAGATTGCGAGAGTCTTTATGGTTTTGGAGACGTTGACAGCAGATACCCATCATGTACACGCAAACGTTAATTTGCAAACTGTTTGGTGTGTTTGTCATAAACGTATTATGCATAAGAAATAACGAATTTGAATGAAATTGGAATAGGGATAGCCACCCTGGCTAACTATTTAATTAACACAAACTGCACACAGACTTTTTTTATATCCACACAAGTGGAAGCATATAGGGTATCTTCAGTTATGTTATTTAATATGCACAGGTTTTTTTTACGTATTTACCACATACGTCTTTCAAAGTAAAGTTTTAGCCACAGAATAAGTAAGTAATAAGTGATACAACTTTTTTTGTTATTTTTATCCCACTTAATAACAGCACTTCGCAAGTTACTATAATTTTTCTTAATATTCTCTCATGCAAGAAAACAATATAATTGTTTACGTACAAATGTTCTTTAAAAGCGGGCTGGAATAAAGGAGTAACTCGAAATAAAATACGAAGTTCGCCTAATTTCCATAGCAACAAAGCGGTAACTTTAGATGTTTCTCAATTTCATATTATCATCAACACCAATAATATAAATGCGAAAGTCAGTTTGTTTATTTGTTTGTTTGTTTGTTTGTTTGTTTGTTTGGGACTTCTTCACGGTCAAACGGCTTGACCGATTTGGCTGAAATTTTGTACAAAGATAGAACATAAGGCAGAATAGGATATAGGATACTTTTTTTTTGGCTATCGAGTCAGGGGGTCCAGATATTTTTAATTGAATTTTGTAACTAAAGGACCTCTTTTCGAATAAACGGCTTGACCGATTTGCCTGCAATGTTGTATAAAGACAGTTCATAAGGCAGAATAGGATATAGGATACTTTTTTTCTGGCTATCGAGTCAGGAGGTCCAAATATTTTTAATTGAATTTTGCAAATATAAGATCTCTTCTCAAATAAACGGCTTGACCGATTTGCCTGACAAGTTGTATAAAGACAGTTCATAGGGCAGAATAGGATTTAGAATACTTTTTTTCTGGCTATCGAGTCAGGGGGTCCAGATATTTTTAATAGAATTTTGTAAATATAAGACCTCTTCTCGAATAAATGGCTTGACCGATTTGCCTGAAATGTTGCATAAAAACAGTTCGTATGGTAGAATAGGATATGGGATACTTCTTTTTTGCCTATCGAGTCAGGGGGTTCAGATATTTTTAATTGAACTTTGTAAATATAAGACTTCTTCTCGAATAAAAGGCTTGACCGATTTGCCGGAAATTTTATATGTATACATGTCATAGGGCAGAATAGGATATAGAATACTTTTTATTTCGCTATGGAGTCAGGGGGTCCAGATATTTTTAATTGAATTTTGTAAATATAAGACCTCTTCTCGAATAAACGGCTTGACCGATTTGCCTGAAATGTTGTATAAAGACAGTTCATAGGGCAGAATAGGATATCGGATACTTTTTTATGGCCATCGAGTCTGAGTGTTTAGATTTTTTTTATTGAATTTTGTGAATGTGTGGCCTCTTATCAGCTAAACAGCTTGACCGATTGAGCTGAAATTTTATACATATTACAGTTTGTATAGCATAGAATCACATAGGATACTTTTTTTCTGGCAGTCGAGTCCAGGTGTCTAGAATTTTTAAATTGAACTTTGTAAATGTGTGGCCTACTCGCGGTCAAACGGGTTAAACGTTTAAGCTGAAATTTTGTACACAGGCAGTCAAAAAGACATAGAAGGGCAACAAATAGTTTTTTTTTGGGTGGAAATTTCGGTTGTCTATATTTTTATTATGGAATTTTGTAAATATGTGGCCTCTTTTCGGCCAAACGGCTTGACCGATTCAGATGAAATTTTGTACAAAGACATTAAATAGGGCATAAAAGGGCAAGGAATACTTTTTTCGGCAGTTAAGTGTTGGTGCCTATATTTTTTCTTAACTTTACATAGAGTTTGCATAATCATAAAAGTTTGAGCTTAGGTTCATAGATAATGACTAAACTTAATAAGTGCCTTAATTAGGCCATAAAACTGTCAGGGTCATTAAAAGTCATCAAAATTTACGCGATGGCTTTGCTTGCCCAACGTGTTTTATCTGCTTTGTGGGAAGTATTTCAAAAGCATTCGTGTTTTAACATAGGTATTGACTAAGTAGGTTATAAAAACTGTCAGGGTCATAAAACGTAAAAATTTTCGCGCTCACTTCGCTCGCGCAGTGATAGCGCTCGCTACGCTCACGCAAACCTTTGTTTTATCTACTTCGTAGGTAATATTTCAGCAACTGTTGTATTTTGATAGCCACATGCATCAGAACGAGTCCATACATTGAAATAGTACAGCCTTCAATAATCATTATGAATTTTAACCTTAAAATAAGTGGATATCAAGTATAACCTTTGTGCCATCAGTGTTAACTTAGTAGGTCATAAAACTGTCAGGGTCACAGAGGGTTGTAAAAATGATTCGCGCTCGCTTCGCTCGCTCAGTGATAGCGCTTGCTACGCTCGCGCAGTGATAGCGCTCGCTCCGGTCTCGCAAGCATTTGTTATGTCTACTTTGTAGGAAACATTTCAGCAACTTTTGTATATTAATAGCCACATGCATCACAACGAGTCCATAAATTAAAACAGTACAACCTTCAATAAACATAATGATTATTAACCTTAAAATTAGTGGATATGAAGTTTAACCTCTGTGTCATCAGTGTTGTCTTAGTAGGTCATGAAAACGGTCAGGGTCATAAAGGGTCGTAAAAATGTTTCGTGATTTCAGTTTCGTTTTAAGTGATAGCGCTTACTACGCTCGCGCAGTAATAGCGCTCGCTCCGGTCGTGCAAGCATTAGTTATATCTACATTGTAGGAAATATTTCAGCAACTTTTGTAATTTAATAGCCAAATTCATCAAAACATGACATAAATTGGAACAGTACAACTTGCAATAATCATAATGATTTTTTTAACTTGAAATAAGTGTATATCAAGATTAACCTTAGGGTCATCGGCGTTAACTTAGTAGGTCATAAAACTGTCAGGGTCATAAAATGACAAAAAAAATTTTCGCGCTCGCTGCGCTCACGCAAACCTTTGTTTTATCTACTTTGAAGGTAATGTTTCAACATTTTTTTTGTATTTTAATAGCCACATGCATCAAAACGAGTTTATAAATTGAAACAGTACAACCTTCAATAATCATAATAATTATTAACCTTAAAATAAGTGGATATCAAGTTTAACCATTGTGTCATCGGTGTAGGTCATAAAAACTGTCAGGGTCATAAAATGACGTAAAAATTTTTCGCGCTCGCTTCGCTCGCGCTGTGATAGCGCTTACTACGCTCGCGCAGTAATAGCGCTCGCTCCGGTCGTGCAAGCATTTGTAAATTGTACTTTGTAGGAAACATTTCAGCAACTTTTGTATTTTAATAGCCACATTCATCTAAACATGTCATAAATTGGAACAGTTCAACCTTCAATAATCATAATGATTTTTACCTTAAAATAAGTGGATATCAAGCTTAACCTTAGGGTCATCGGTGTTGTCTTAGTAGGTCATAAAAACTGTCAGGGTCATAAAATGACATAAAAATTTTCGCGCTCGCTTCGCTCGCGCATTGATAGCGCTCATTGCGCTCGCGCAAGCCTTTGTTTTATCTACTTTGTAGGTAATATTTCCGCATTTTTTGTATTTTAATAGCCACATGCATCAAAACGAGTTTAAGAATTGAAACAGTACAACCTTCAATAATCATAATGGTTTTTTACTTTAAAATAAGTGGGTATCAAGTTTAACCTTAGGGTCATCGGTCTTGACTTAGTAGGTCATAAAAACTGTCAGGGTCATAAAATGACGTAAACATTTTCGCGCTCGCTTCGCTCGCGCATTGATAGAGCTCGCTGCGTTCGCGCAAACCTTAGTTTTATCTACTTTGTAGGTAATATTTTTGCAGTTTTTGTATTTTAATAGCCACATGCATCAAAACGAGTTTATAAATTGAAACAGTACAACCTTCAATAATCATAATAATTATTAACCTTAAAATAAGTGGATATCAAGTTTAACCATTGTGTCATCGGTGTTGACTTAGTAGGTCATAAAAACTGTCAGGGTCATAAAATGACGTAAAAATTTTTCGCGCTCGCTTCGCTCGCGCTGTGATAGCGCTTACTTCGCTCGCGCAGTAATAGCGCTCGCTCCGGTCGTGCAAGCATTTGTAAAATGTACTTTGTAGGAAACATTTCAGCAACTTTTGTATTTTAATAGCCACATGCATCAAAACGATTCATAAATTGAAACAGTACAACCTTTAATATTCATAATGATTTTTTACCTTAAAATAAGTGGATATCAAGTTTAACCTTAGGGTCATCGGTGTTGACTTAGTAGGTCATAAAAACTGTCAGGGTCATAAAATGACATAAAAATTTTCGCGCTCGCTTCGCTCGCGCATTGATAGCGCTCGCTGCGCTCGCGCAAGCCTTTGTTTTATCTACTTTGTAGGTAATATTTCCGCATTTTTTGTATTTTAATAGCCACATGCATCAAAACGAGTTTAAGAATTGAAACAGTACAACCTTCAATAATCATAATGGTTTTTTACTTTCAAATAAGTGGGTATCAATTTTAACCTTAGGGTCATCGGTGTTGACTTAGTAGGTCATAAAAACTGTCAGGGTCATAAAATGACGTAAACATTTTCGCGCTCGCTTCGCTCGCGCATTGATAGAGCTCGCTGCGCTCGCGCAAACCTTAGTTTTATCTACTTTGTAGGTAATATTTTTGCAGTTTTTGTATTTTAATAGCCACATGCATCAAAACGAGGCCATACATTGAAACAGTACAACCTTCAATAATCATAATAATTATTAACCTTAAAATAAGTGGAAATCAAGTTTAACCATTGTGTCATTGGTTTTGACTTAGTAGGTCATAAAAATTGTCAGGGTCATAAAAAGTCGTAAATATTTTTCGTGCTCGCTTCGCTCGTGCAGTGATAGGGCTTGCTACGCTCGCGCAGTAATAGCGCTCGCTCCGGTTGCGCAAGCATTTGTTATATCTACTTTGTAGGAAACATTTCAGCAACTTTTGTATTTTAATAGCCACATGCATCAAAACGATTCATAAATTGAAACAGTACAACCTTTAATATTCATAATGATTTTTTACCTTAAAATAAGTGGATATTAAGTTTAACCTTAGGGTCATCGGTGTCGACTTAGTAGGTCATAAAACTTTCAGGGTCATAAAAAGTCATAAACAAATGTCTCGCTTCGCTTGCGCAGTAATAACGCTACATAGCATATAATAGCGTGTTTTAACAGCCTCATACATTAGACTGACTCAAATACTTAAACAGCAAAACTTGGTAAACCTTGGTTAGGTTTACCAAGTGCCAAGTAATGATTAATGACTTTAACAATAGACGATATCGAGTTCGACTTAAGAGTCATCTATATAGACTTGATGATTAGATCATTAAACTGTCAGGGATATAAAAAGCCATAAAAAAATTTCACTTGCCCAATAATAGCGCTTGCTACGCTCGCGCAGCTATTCACCTTATTTTCTTTGTAAGAAATGTTTCAGGAACTGTTGTGTTGAGTCAAACATTTAAACAGCACAACTTCGTATACTAACCTTACCAAAAAAATGTATGACTTTAACAATACAGGATATTGAGTTCGACTTTAAGGGTCATCTATGGTGACTTGGCCTAAGAGATCATCGATCTAGACCTCAATGCTCATAAAGACACAAATAGCGCGGGCGAAGCCGCAGGTAACAGCTAGTTATTCCATATATTAATGGAGTAACCACCTAATTTTAGATTTTTGCAAAATCCAGAGTTTATTTAAAAAAATGAAGTATATAGAATGTATGAAAATGTTTGCTACCATGTTGCTGAAGACACCAATTGTCTAGGACTTCTCAGTTCTTCACAAATCAGTTT